>CAMPDV010004646.1:0-34666 GCA_946699065.1 Loxodes magnus
CAAAGAGACCGTTCAAAGAAAGCAGCACGGCGAGAGATAAAGTGTCGTAAAAATATAAAAGTTAATAATTATACTTATGATGATTATAGTTAGATAACAATAATTTAATTATAAATATTATTAAAAATAATCTAATATAACCACCTTTTTAGTGTAATCTACATATTTAAATTATTTTATTTAACTTATAAGAAAAAAAATGTCAGGATTCAAACCAGGATTCTTCGCGGCTTCTAAAAAGGAGGAGTTAACGACATCTTAGAAAGACTAGGACCAGGAAAAGGGTAACAAAAAAATCACCCATCAAATCGAATCTCCCACTTCTGAAGAAAAGTCTAGGAAATAAACTAAAAATACTATGCGCTCGGAAGACTCCAATCTCATCACAGAGCTGTAAATAAGCTATGATTAGCTGATAAAAGTGGTGCTGAACCTCAAGGAAGAGGTCAAAAAGCTAAAGAAGGATAATAAGAAGCTAATGCAACAATTTAAACTAGCAGAAGGAATAGAGTCAAGACTCATGACCTAAAAAAAGAGATCTTAACACCTTTTGAAATGTTTCACAAGACCAGAACAGTTAATCTCAAAACTAGTAATAGAAGCTGTAAGAACTGGTTAACTAAATAGAAAAAATAGAAGAAAACCATTACAAATTGCAGTGTTAAATGGACCTACAATAATAAGGAAATGACTCAATGATAATCAAAGGAGAATAGAACTCAATATTTAAACTTAATACGAGAAGCAAAAAGACGTTATTATTGTAATTCTCGAAGATATCTATGGAAAAGATGCTAGAAATTTCAAAACTTTAAATAAGACTACTGAAACTACTAGAAGAAGTTGGAGAGTAAAAGTGAAGATGCAATAACAACTAAAAATAAAAAGAGAAAGGTTATATTGCAACAAATTTGGAAAAATATGCAAGATGAAGATACCAATCATTATCTAGGCGAAAGGATATCTCAGTGACATTATGCATAGCAAGGAGAAGGGTTTTAGAGACATTTAAGTTTTTATATTTAGCCTCTAGAGCAATCTAGAGGCTGGCGGGAAAGAGGTTGATATACTCCTAGACCGCTGAATATTTAATTTTATATTTATATTTGTAAAATTAGAGTTGAATTAGTTTTTTAATAAGATAACTTATTTAGTTTATCATTAGAAGAGTTTGCAGACAAGTAAACATTAATAAAAAAATTTATTTACTTAACAAAATATGATAATTTATTTACTTTTTAATGCTTAAAGTAAAATGTAAAGTTTTAAAAGTTAGTAATTTCACTTCTTTGTAGTAAATGGAATTCTTTCCAAAAAGCATTCAAGATTTCCTTAATAATACTTTAATTCTTATCTATGATTAAAAAGCTTTAATCTTTTAGGTAGTTACTACTTAAATTTCAAAGATTTGCGCTAACTATAAATGCTATTATAAGTTGAAACATATAAAAATTTAAGATTTCTATATATTGGATACTGAAATTTATTCTCATCCAATACAGGAAGTTTATAAATCGAAATTTTTTCTAATTAATTTATCTCTAAAGTTTGTAAGTTAGTACACTTCGTAATTATCTTAAATACATCCTAATCAGTAAGAGTAAAATATTAAAGTTTTAAGATTTTAAGTTTTTTAATACTTAAGATGTCTTCAATATAATTCGATTCTTTGAATATTCTAAATTTATGCAAAATTAAGCTTTCTAACTATAAGCAGTTATGGCTTATAGCTTCTAGAATCTTACTACTTACTTAATATTAGCAAATTAGTTCTATTTATTTAAGTCTCTTACATTTTTAGAAAATATACCCTAAAGTTCGTTCTTCTAGATTTCTTATATCGCTTAAGCTAATTGACTCATAGTTTTATCCAGAGTCTCCTATTTATTAAAGAGATTAACTTGTTAGCATGTTTAATCCTTATAGATATAGTACTTTTAATTAAGGACTATTAAGTAGCAAAAGCACCAAACTTTAATCATCAAAATTACTACAGTTTGATATAGTAACTACTTAGAATTTAGTATAGTTATATTAAATAAACTGCTAGAAACTAACTGATTTAAAATTACTTCTAAGGTTTAAATTAATAAAACTTGAATTTCTTATTTTAGTTAGAATTTTATCTAATGAAGTGTTTTATAAAGAATCAAATTTAGTTAGGCAAGGACATAGAGGAAGTACTTAATCTATTTGCTCATTTTAGTTTATATTAATTTCTTATATAAATCTTCCTTTATTTTATAGGTATTTTACTATATACTCGATACCTAAGATTCTGCTCTCTAACTTTAAAACTTTTATTTTAAGATTTTAACAAAAATCAATTATAAAATTTCCTCTAAACCCTCCTTAAATATTTTAGTTGCTTATCTCTACTAACTCAAGAAACTCTAGTTTATTTAATTTAGAAAGGAAATGTAAATCTTAATCTTAAAATATACCTTAAAGACTTAATTTTATCAAGGTTAAAGGCATACAGTCAAGAAGATAAAATGCTTTCTATTAACTACTAATAGTTAGTTCTTAAAGGCAATCAAGTTTATTATTTCTTATGTTAATAAATTATTTTGCAAAAATAGATAAATAAAACATATCATGGATTTAACTACTTAAACTTTAACTAAAACTAGCTAGATCAATATTTATCTTTTTAACATTTTAGATAGCTATTTACTTTAAGCATCATTACATTTTATTTTTAATATAAGATTATTTTCCATTGTAGCTTTTTATTTATATTCTATCTATCTCATATTTAAATGTATAAAAGTACTTGTTTACTTATTGAAATCTTCCAATACTTCTAAGATCTAAATAACTAAATATTTCATTCAACAGAGTTGTATTTCTCCAAAAATTTATTTAGCTAGATTAATTTTATTTATTTTCTTTAACTTAATTTTTAGATTCATTTTATTAAACATTTTCAATTTTATTTTTCTAAGTTTCTAACTGTTCCTAAGTTTAGTTTAATAAACAATTCTCAGTTATAAATTAATTTTTCTCATATATTATTCTATCTAAGTAGAAAAACTTATCTCCTTATAATTAATCTTAATTTCACTATCCTTCATATTTAAAAAAAATCTAATTCTATTTAAGTATTTTTGTTAAGTTAATTTTCAAATTTTTATTCCCCAAATGTGAAGTAAAAGCTACCTATTCCTTACTTTAATCCTTTTTCTCACTATCCTTCATATTTATCTCCATTTTTATATTTTATTACTCCTTATCCATGTTCTTTATTATTTTAAAACTCTCCTTCATAAATGTTACCATTATTATATTATAATTTTCCATTTCCCGATCTTTCGCCTTCTAACCACTATCCTCAAAATCTATCTCCGTTATCATATTTGAAATATCCTTTCCCATTAAAGAGTTTATCTTTTTTCCATTCTCCTTGAGAAACTTCTCCACTTAAGTAATAAAATGTTCCTTAACCTTCTTTTAGTCCATTAAAAAATTGTCCTACATACTTATTCCCATTTTTATATTTTTTTATTCCTTATCCTTGTATTTTATTATTGTTAAACTCTCCTTCATAAATATTTCCATCTAGATAATAAAATATTCCTCTTCCTTGTTTTTATCCCTTTACAAATTGTCCTTCATATATGTTTCCATTCTTATGCTTCATGATTCCTTAACCATTTTCTTTATCATCTAAAAATTCTCCTTCATAAGAAGTTCCACCCACATAATGTAAAATTCCTTTTCCTTATTTTTTTCCACTTTCCCACTATCCTTCGTATTTATCTTTATTTTTACATTTCAAAATTCCTTTTCCATGAGCTAGATCATTATAAAACTCTCCTTCATAGATATTTCCATTAGTATGGTGTAATATTCCTTATCCTTATTTTTATCCATTAATTAATTATCCTTCATATTTATATCCATTATTTTAAATAAATATTCCTTTACCATTTATTTAGTCTTAGTATCACTATCCTTCATATTTATCTCCATTACCATACAGATATATTCCTTAACCTTATTTCATGCCCTTCTCTCAATTTCCTTCATATTAATCTCCATTAGAAAACTTTATTTTCTTAAATCCACTTAAATTAAGATTTTAGTCTTAATTCATTTTTTTATAAATTAAACCAAAAAAGCGATTTAAAGCATATTTTAAATTAAAAGCACATAAAAAAGAATTGAAGGTGAAATAAAGTGTTAAGCTATAAAGATAATAAAAATAAATAAATATAAATAATAAGTTAATATTTTATCTTATTGAATCTAAATATAAAGTATAGAAATCTTAATTAAAATGATAAACACAAATTTATATGATAAATAATATTTGAGATTAAGAATAAGAATAGGGTAAAATGTAATTGAGAAATAAGATACATTTAATAAATGTTAAAAGTAACAATAGTGTATATGATAGATTAATGGTTAATAATATTAATACCAATAAACTAAGTGATAAAATGTTTGCTTGTAAATTACTTTCACTTAGGTATCAGATACCACTATTTTTATAATTATGATTTTTCATCTTGCTTTATTTCTTGATCAATTAATTTAACTAAATGCTTTTATATAATCATTCTTTATTTTTGACTATATATCGATTATTATTACTAATGGAGTTACTATTCTGTTACTAAGTTATTTTAGATTGGCTGGTGACGTAGCATTAATACCTCATTATCTTTGTCATCAATTTTTTTAATTAATTCTTTGTTCTTTTTCTCTTATTTGAAGATTATTTCTTCATATTTATAGAAAAATTTTACTTTTATTCTAATTTAATTTAGAAATGTTGATTAATTTCCTTCTTAGTTCTCTTATCTTTGCAAGTTAGATTATAACTTAATTTAAATGAAGAAATTTACTCCTCTTGTTGCCAATATTTTTCCTCCATTTCTGTCATTTTTTTCCCTTTAAGCTTTTAAGTTGTTTTTTATAGATTAGACAGATTATTCTTTTTTAATTAATAAACATTTAATTTAAAAGTAAATTTAGATAAAAAACTAAATGAACTAATTATTTCATTTTATTTTTATGCAATTAACTCCTATTAAACTAGGAAAAATTTAGATATATTTTATCTTTACTATTTTATATTTAAATGGATAGTTTTATAAAAATAGAGAAACTTGCCAATGTATTTATGCTATCAAAATAGGAGAAGAAAACTAGAAAAAAATAATAGTAATACACTTCTTGCATCTATTCCTTCAAGGTGGACGGACTGGCACTTGTATTTATTGACAACACAAACGGAGATATCTCCGAAAAAAAAACTAACGCAGGAAGGGATCAATGTTCGAAAATTTTCGATAAATAACGATTGAAGTGATCTAAAAAAATAAAATCTTTGTAATGGACTTAAGACAGACTTAAAAATGATTTTTAGATTAATTAGAACTGTAATGGAAATATAAAATGAACTAGAATAACTTCAACATGAAATTGACATTCCCGCCACGGTTTTTAGACTCACAGACACACTATAGCAACTCAAAGGAACAATATGAGATAAAAATAGAATAACTAGACCGAGTCATGTGAATAATGGTACAATAAAACGAAAAAAGAAATAATGAAACAATAAACATTTAATTATGATCAAAAGAGTGGTAATAGTTCTAAATCAAAAAGAACAATAACAATAAAAAATAAATGAAGCGATTCCAATGGAAATAGAGAGAACGCAAGTAAAAAAAATTGTAAAATAAATGTTACGTTTGTAGCAGTACATGACACTTCTGTAAGAATTGAAAATAAAATTATGGGATCTGCAAGAAAATATGAAAAGATCTAGCTACCTTCTATCCAAAAGTGATGGTAGGATATAGAAGAAGATTTTCACTCGTTGAAATTAGGATAACCCTAAAATTGAAATAACCATAAACTAGAGAATCTGGAGATCTGAACGCAACATAGGGGAAATGAAACTTATTAAAGATACATTTTTCTTTTCTTGAAAACTTTTAATTTTAATTAAAAAACCCTTTTAATATTTTAAAAACAAGTACATTGGTATCTAATCTTAATGATTATGGTTAAAATCTCATTAAACACATTTTTATAATTTCTTTTTTAATAAATTTCATTTAATAATATACTTAGCTTATATTATTTATTTTATTTAAAAATTGATCTACTTTTTTAAGTTCTATAGCAAACTCCCCTTAAAAAGAAAATCTTTATAAAATAATTTAGCTAGGAATATTGATAGATAGCAGATCTAATTAAAATAATATTTTCAACTAACTAAAAAAATGGTATTTTTACTTACTTTTTTTCAATTTTCATATTGATTTGGATTTATACAGTAAATTTTTTCTAAATATATAAGAAATAAATAAAAAATTATTTTATCAATTAGAGAGAATGAGAAAAAAAACGAAATTAAAATTATTTCTCTATAATAGAAATAGTTAATTCTAAAATAGGTAGTAAAACTTTCTTATAATTTAGTTTATACTTAAAATTAAATAGAGTAATTTTATATATTTCAAGGCAATTTTTTCAGTTCAAATATTTTTTAATAAATCTGAAAATGAAAAAATGGAAAATTATATGCCTCTATTTAATATTCATTTTCTAGTTATTTTTCATTAAATTTAATTTTAATTTTAAATTGTTAAACAACAGTTGGATCACTGTCGTTTAAAATAAATTTTATAGTCTGAAGTTGCTTGATCATTAAAGTCTTAGTGTATTCTTCTTCCTGGTCTAATTTTTCTGCTTTTATACACACTTAGTTTCCTTTCCTTCTATAGATTTCTCCATTTCTGATACAATAAAACTGTTCTCTCTTCTTCCTCTCATGATTTAAAATCATTTTTTAAAGTTCTAAAATTTCTGTTGTTTCTTATACAGGTGTTATGTACTGTTACAAAAATAGTATTGTGTTTTGAATAATTTTTAACGCTGTATAATTTACTGCAGCTTTTTTATTTCTATGTCCATATTGTGCTCTAGTAGGTTCTGCTGACTTTGGAAGTTCTTCTAACTCCGTTTGTCGTTTTCAATCTTTTCAATCTTTTATATCTAGGAATTTTTTTAACAGAATCGATCTCGCTGGTAGTTCCATAGTGCGTCAATTTCTCTTTCTTAGTTATCCAGTCTTAAGTTAATCGTATTCAAGTCTATTGGTTACTAATTTCGTTAGCTTCTCGTTTTTTTTTCGAAGCTTCTTAGCTTCTTCCTGAAGATTTAGCAACACCTTGATGAGCTATTCCATACTCACCTAGCAAGAAGGATTAAACTCCGTAACCTCTTGATATAGGGCGGATTTCGCCTACTTGCTCGGTTTCTCTTCCGAGGCTGGAGTTAATGTAGTACTAGTGATTTTAAGATGTCTATTTTTTCCTGATTCTGTAGTACGGCACCAGGTTTCTAGTTCCTAGGAGCGGAAAAAATCCCTTTCTGAGGTTCGACATAATTTTTTATTATTTTTCATTATTAGATATGAAAATTGAGATAAATATTAAGGAAGTAAGTAAATGAAAAAAAATAAGGATTTAAAATAAATAGCCATGCTATTAATGTTAGTTACAAAAGAAAGAGATAAAATACAGCGAAAATGAAAATTTGATTCATTATATTAAGGATTGCATGAAGGAGAATAAGTTGAAAAAGAGATATAAGGAAAGGGAACTCTTTTAAATGAAAATGGTGATAAATCTTCACGACAATTAATTAAAAGAATAATATAATAAAAAAGATAAATGATAAGGATAATGATAATGATAATAAGAAGGATACTCTATGCAAAATTTTTTACTTAAATGATGTAGAAATTTTAAATAATTGAATATTTAATGATTAAACTATAACTTAAATATCTTGAACTAATATATATATGAATAAAATTTTTTAAGTAAAGCAAAAAAAGAATATCTAAATTTTATCAATAAGTTTTGCAAATTTAATAATAAATATCTAATTATTTTATTATATAAATGCAAAAAATTACAAATTTCTTACCTATATTATTTTTTTAAGTTTTCGATGTTTATGAATAAAAAATTAAAAGATCATGCTCATTAGATCCCCAATATTTTATATCTAATATAATTAAAAAAAATTTTTTTAATCTAAGTAGCTTTTTTTAAATGATTTTAGGTATAAGCTTTTTAAAAAGTTCCAATTTTATAAAAAGATTAAAATAACTTCGTTAAATTTAATAACTCATAATTGACTTTTTTTCTTCTACTATACTAAAACTTTTTTAATTTAGTCAGCCCTAAAAATTTTGGTAGTATAAAATGCGAAGCAAAAACAAAAATTTAATTTTTCGTTTTGAAGATCTATTTATTTAATTATTTTATCTTTATTTTAGCACGAATATCTCTTGGCTTATTTTTTCTTCTTTCAATTTAAAAATATTTCATTTAATTAAGTTTATAATTACTAAAATTTTATGCTCTTTTTTTCTTAAAAGATCTTTTTATTCTAGTATACTTTCTTTATTGTCATAAAATTGTGCGCTTGATTTTAATTATTTTTATTTTTTCCATTAAAGACAAAAATAAAAAAATGAATTACCTAATTAAACTTTTTTTTCTAATAAACTATTTCTATTTCTTCTAATCTATTTTTTAAGTCAATACTATTATATCCATTTTTTATTTATGTTTAACTCCTATTTTTTATTTCCAAAAATAATTTTTTATTTTATTTTTTTTTACATTGCTTTTTCAAATTCTCTTTATAAAATAAAAAAGTAATAGAAATTTTCTAAATTGAAAATGCATATTAAATTAATTTGCTTTTTTTATTTAAAAATTTAAAAAAGCTAAATAAACAACCTTTTAAATTTTAAATTTTGATATTTACCTAAAAATAATTTATTAAATTTTAATTTAAAAGTTTAATTCTTTTCAAAAGTTTTTTTTATTTTTCTAAAAAATTCTCATCGAAATATATTTTATTTTCTATAAAGTTAAAGTTAAAAAGCTTTGTTAAAGCCTTAGTAGTCAGCCATCTGACCTATTCTATCAGCTTGTCTCCATTAGTTTGTCTTAAATTTCTACTAGGCTTAGTTAGACGGTGTAGCATTTCATTAGCGCACCATCCTTTAATATTCCGAATAGTCTTCATCTTGCATGTAGCGTTCCTAATTATTTCTCCAAGGATTAAGATTTGAATTAAAGAATTTTTTTCTATAAATTTTTCCGCTTTATGTTGGATATATCCTAAATAGTTTTCTAAAAATATCTTATTTATTCTTTCTTTAAATTTCGCTTAGTTAGTAGCAGTATTTTCATTGGCGTTATTTATTGCACACGTAGCATTTTATTCTTCTTTTAAACTATTATTCCTGTAACACTTATTTAATTTAAATTTACTACTTATTTTAAATAAACGTTTACTGTTTATTTTAATTTGAGGCTTCATTTTCTATTTCCATAGGATCTGATTAATTCTGTTAAAACGAAAATGGCGTAACCTGAATTTATTATTAAATTTAAAGAATTCTTTGTTCCAGTTTGTTTTCTATTTCTTATGATTATTAATATTGTTTCTCAAGTAAAGACGTTATTAGTTTTTCTAATTTTTCTACTTTATCAGTGAGGTATCTATTTTTAAACATAAACTCTTTTAATGACTTAGATAATATTTCTATTTGAGTTTGTGTCGGAAGTTTTTTTAGTTCTGGATTTCCAAGTGGTTAATGTTCGTCATATCAATCATATTTCTCACTTTCACTCATTGTAATTATTTCGTTTTTTTATTTTTTAGAGAATTTTCCTGTTTAAATGTTTTGTTCAAAGTTCTGTTATTTCTTAGAAGCCATTTTATATTTATAATAAATTATTTCCTACTTCCCTTTATTTTTTTATCCAGAAAAATAAAAATCTTTTGTCAGTTACAAAAATTTTCTCTATTTTTAATTAAAAGCTAAAACACATTAAATTTTACACAAAATCGTTTTTTTTCTTAAATTTTTAAGCTTTTCAAATTGAAAATAAATTTTCTAAAGTTTAATGCTTTTGATATTTTATTTGGTTGAGGTTTATTTTACTTTTAAAGCAATTTAAAATATTAAAAATTGCATTAGAAATATCCAAAATTAAAAAAATAGATCTAACTTAATACTTTAAAACAATTGTAATATAAAATTTAAAAGCATAATTATATTTTAAATTTCATCAAAGCCTTATAATAAAAATCTAAACAAAGAAGAATTAAAAAAAATGTAAACTTTTTAAATATTAATTAATAATTAACTTTAAAATAATTTATTTCTCTCTTATTTTAACTTAAACTTATTTGTCTAATAATATTTTGCATTTAAAATACTTAAATTTTTTTAATATGTTCGCTTTTTAATTGTTTTTTATTAAATATTTTAAAATAATTATTCTATATTTTATTTTTTGAGATTTGTCAAATTCAAATCAGAAAATGAATTATTTTTATTTATAATCTTTAATATAAAATTATCAAAAATAGATGAATCTAAAACTTAGATATTATCTTATATCTTGCGTAAATTCTTAGCTTACTTAATGATTTTTTAAACTTTGATATCAATTTATATATTTAGTAGATTTTAACTAATTTTAATAATTAATTTCTTAAATTGTAAAGTTTAAAATCTTAATAGTTTTTCCTCTCTCATTTTTTTATCTTTCACTTTCTAACATCATTGTCATTCGCTCCTGAACGATTCATTTGTTGTCCTTGCTCAACGTTAAAGTTTTAATTAAATTTTCATGGCCTTAAAAAATCTATATACCTTATCTGTAATAAAGTACAATATTTTGATCGATTTGTCCTATGAGCCAGAAATTATAACACTTGAATCATTACTAAGTTTAGCACTTGATACAGATCCTGAATGACCAGTGAGAGTTCGAATTAGTTGATCAGTTGAGAAGTCCCATATCTTTAAAGTCTCATCATCATTTCCCGAAAAATTCAGTTCTGGTCACTTGATATTGTTACAGAGCTTACGCAATTTTTATGTTCTAATAATGTACTCTTATATTAACCAGTTATGAAGTCTCATATCTTTATCATATCATTAGAACTTCCCGATATAATTCATTTTTGGTCACTCGATATCTCTACATAGTTTATAAAATTCTATGTCCCTATAAAGTACTCTATAACTAACCATCGTAAAATCCCATAACTTGATAGTTTCATCTAGGCTTTCAGATACGATTCATTCTGATTATAGGAAAAATTAGCAGAGTAAATCCAATGCGTATGTCCCTACAAAGTATTCTTTAAATAAATAGTTATCAAGCCTCGTATCTTTATAGTGTTATCCCAACTTCTCGATACGATTCAATTCTAGTCACTCTATATCGTTACAGAAATTGCAAAATAAGTATGTCCCTAAAAATTACTCTTTAACAAACCAATTGTAATGTCCCATAACTTTATCATTTAACCTCTATTTCTCGAAAAGATTCATTTCTGATAATTTGATATCGCTAGAGAAAATACCCAATTCATACCCCAAATAAAACTTTATCTAAATATAAAAAAATACTCTAACTTTGTTCATAACATTTTAGCAAGTTTTAAAAAACACAAGTTAGATAGAATTTCATATTTAAAAAGAAGAAGCGAAATTATGCTTAGAGAATCATTTCTTTACCTTAAAATTTTTCTTTAAAAATGCTTTTAATAAATTGTATTTCTTAATGTTCCATTTTATATTTTATAACTTATTTTAATAGTTACTTAATTATAATAACTCATCTTATTAATTTAAAATAATATCTCTGACTTAATTTCAATACAATTATTGAACTATTTAATTAATTATGCTCATATATATTATCATTAAAACATAGATTTAAAGCATTAAATCCTTTTCATTAAATCATTAAAATAACTGTTCGCTTTCCGGCTTAATTGAAGTTTTAAATGTATAAAATTTCCTTTCCTGCATGTTCGTTCCTTGTGCTCTTTTTCCTGGACTTCTCTCTTTTTAATAGTCTGAGTTAAGAATTTGTTTTTCCAGATTTTCCCATTTCCCGATGGGAAGAATTCCGTCGCTCGCCATTTCAGTTGCTAATAGTTAATATTACTCCAAATATTCATTCTTATTCTTTTCTATTGGGGACATTTTGCCATAGATGTCAAGTACTGTTGTAAATGTAACATCTTTTCCTTGCTCTAGGAAATATCTTTTCTTGTTTCTCTATTTCCATTGAAATTCCTTAAGAAGGCTTCTACAGGTTTTCTTCTATTAATTTAAGTCTGGAATCTAATTTTACTCAGTTTTTCTCGTCTTGCTCTTGCATTACTCAAATATCATTCTCTAAATTTTAAATTGACTCATAGACTCCGACTTTAGCTCTTCGGTCTACCATATGGATTTCGTCATCATCTTCATGGTTTATCAGATCCTGATTTATTGTAAAAATATCTTCCTTCTGGGAGTTTAATTCCTCTTCGAGTTTTTTTATGTTTCTAATAAGTAGATGAATCAGCTGTTTCATCTATTCAGAGTTCATTTGTTCTATTTCAATGTTGTCTAAATAAAAGGTAATAGAATCTATATTAAATTATCGTACTTTACCTTCTTCGTTTATTTTTTATTTCTTCGTTATTATTTTTATCGATTCAGTTGAGTGGTCTCCTTTTTCAGTTTTCAATGGAGGCGTTGAGAGCTGTGTCAACTTTTCTGATCAGAATTTTTGTCTCAGTTCCTGGTTGTCCTTTGATGGAAGAAGTCCGCTTTATTTTAATTTGTAGGATTTAGTATTTTTTATTAGTTCTTCTAATTTATTTTGTTGTTCTGGCTATTTTTATTAAGAAGAGCGTTAAGTTGAAGAAGACGTGGTGAGAATATTTGCTTCTGGCTTTCTCTCCTGTTCTGAGGAGGGGGTAAAAAAACCCTTCTTGAAGCCAGCCATTTTATATTATATAAAATCCTTTTCATAGATATAAATATAAGAGCAATATTTTCATTTTCTTTATATTTTCCACACAACCACCATATTAATGAAATTAAATATATCATCCATTTAGATATTACTATTTTGATATAAGCAAAGCAGTTTTAAAATTTATTTAAAGAGATAATTAACTCATTAAATCTAAAATTAAATAATGAAATCTTCCATACTTATAATCTTTGTAAAATATCCAGATATTAATTTACTATTAAAGTAATTAAATACTTCTATAATAAAAAATAAATTAAGATATTGCAAATATTTTTGCTTTTTTAATTACTATTTTATTTAATCTTTTATATGCTAAATTTTTTAAGATTATAAAGCTTTAATTTAATGCTAATGTTTCTTTTATTTTTAGATAAAATTAATTATCCAAACTGTTTGTGTTTATTTTATTTCTATTTGCAAACATTTTTAATTATTATATTGAAACTTATTTTACGATATATAAAATAGCACCTAAGAAACAACAGACTTCTAATAAAACCTAATAACTTGTAACAAGATGTTGCCAACGATCTATACCTTCTTTAGATGGAGGATTATAATTTAGCAAAGGCTATTAATGAACTCTTTCAGCGTACTAAGATCTAACCAACATTTGGAAATTTTTAAATCTGAAAAATCTATACTTCAATATGAATTATCTCTAAGCTCTTCCCTATAGGAAATTTAAGGAAGAATTTCATAAAATAAATAGATCATAAAGGAATTTAAATTCCAGAAACCTTAGTCAGAACAGTCCTAATAACTCAACGATTCAATATACTTAGAACAATAAAATCCAATATAAGAGATTCCCTATTAGAAAATAATGATATGTTAATATTGAAAGAAACAGGGGGTAAAGCATATAGTTGTTACCTATTTTAATAAAAATAAAAGATAATAAGGAAAATAATGGTAAGATATATTTAATACAAATGAAGGTTACTTTATATAGAAAAAATATTCAAAATAAACAAAGAAGCTCCTTATATCTCATAAGCAGATAATGAATTAAATAGTAATAATTTGGATTTGACCTATAGGAAAAAATCAAGAAAATCTATCCTAAAATCATAAGATTCATGACAGTGAAAATCCAAGTAAGTTTAAGGTGAACAATTTTATCAGTGTTAAACTCTTTGATCCATGGCAAATTAAATAAAGGTGACACCATGTTAAACCTATTATGTTATAAAAAATGAAATTAGGTTATCTCTTCCAATTTTAATTTGACATAAAATTACATAATTCTATAAAGTAATAATTTTAAGGTAAATATATAGAATAATTTAATTAGGTAATTTTATTTTATATTTCTAAAATTCATTATTTATTCTAACTTTCAATTAAGTTCTATCTACATTTGAAAAAAAATTAATTATAAATAAAAATAAATTATTATATACTTTTAACTTTATTAAAATAAATAAGAAAGTACAAATTTAAACTAAAAACATTATTAAAAAATTATACTAATATTTTTAATGTATTTTTGCTATTTTACCCAAAATTTATAAACATAGTGATTATTATTGCCTAATTAGAATTAACTAAAAATAAAAAATATTTAATTAAATGCTAACTAAAAAGGCACATTCTTGAAATAAACTATATATTTAAATTTTAAAAAAGAAATAAATTTAAAATCTACTGTTAAATATTATTTCTATAATAGCTATTTTTATTGTATATTAGATATAAAATAATTGTTTAATATATTAGATTTTAAAAATATTAAAAGAAATGATATTATAAATAAGTATTTTAAAATATATAAAAATAGAATATTAACTAAAATAAAAGTTTTAAGATTCTATTAGATCATATTATTTAAAATTAAAAATTATAATACTATCATTTTAAAATATTTATTTTTATTAATAAAATATTATTAAATTTAGCGTTTTAAAAATGAAATAACTAATATATTACTAGTTTAAGCAAACATTAAAAAATGTTTATAATTATGAAAAATTTCACTTAATAAGTTATGGATGAAATATTATAAATTCCTATAAATGTTTATAATATTTTATCTCTAACAAGTGAAAAAAATAGAAAAATAAATAATAACTAATTTTAAACTAAAAATATGTAAAATTATAAAAATGTATTAAACATTTTTAAAAGAAATAACTTTAATATTTGAGTTAAATTTATTAACTTAATTATACTTTTTAGATAATACACAAAATTATACATAAATTATTACTTTATAATATAAATATTTAATAAATCTATATATTTTAATACTTAAATAAAGTATACTTTACATTAATTATTTATAATTTTAATATAATAATTTCAGAAAAAATTTACACCAAAATATAATTTTAGTTAAAGGTTACATAATTTATTGTTAATTTAAAACTTATTTAATATTCTAAACTTTTACATTTGTTTTCTTTATTTTATATCCAGAATATTAATATTATCATATTGAATAGCTTTATTTTATTTCTTTATTTTAATACAGTTAAAATTAGGATTCTTGCCAGTTTAGTGAAGATAATTTGGCCTTTGCTTATTATTTTTTTTAATTCATAAAAAGCTGTTGCCTTAAAATACTGATACGATAGGAATCAGTTCTAAACCCGCCCTTGCAACAAGTTTAAGGTAAAATTTTGCAGACAGAAAAAATAGCAAGAGAAATGTAAAACTAGAAAATATGTAAACTAGAACAATTCTAAATACAAAATGACCCAATGGAAATAGAAAAATTAACCTTTAACAAAATATATTCCCTAATGGAAAATAATAATATACTGTATTGCAATTTAGGAAGTAAAGTAAGAAATTGCTACCAATTTAATAAAAATAAAAGAGATTAATATAAAATAAATAGTAAAATATATTTAGAATTAGCTGCACAAGTGAAGATTTACTTTATCGGGAAAAATACTCCAACTAAACAAATAAGTTCCTTATATCTCAAAGGCAGATAATGATTTCAATAGAAAGGAATTGGGATTTAACAAAGCGGAAAAAATAAAGGAAATTAATCTTAAAATTATCAAGATTCCTAACAGTTTAAATCCAAGCAAATTTGAAATGAGGACTTATTTTTAAACAAAAACTACTCGTAACAAACCTAATAATGGTAGAGTCACGTTAATTTATGATTATTATTATTTAATTTCTCACCTTCATATAAATCGTAGCCTTCAATTGATATAAGGAAATTATTAGTTTAAACTAATAGTTATAGCTTATTAATTATTTTATAATTAATCTTTTTATGTTTATTTAAAATAGCGATGAATTAAATTATTATAAATTAAACTAAATACTACAAATAATACCATTTCAAACTAAATATCATAACATTCTTACATATCACTTAGCTTATTTAATTTATTAGTAAGCTATTTCTAAATATTGTTTTTATATTTAATTCTAGAGATAGAAAAAGTGAGTTATTGGTATAAGTTTAGATGTTAATAAAAAGAATATTAATATACTATAAGAAGTAATCTAATTAGAAAAATTGATTATGATATCATTAAACTACATTTAATTATCTATCTCTACTTTTATTTATTCACTTATTATTTATAATTATGATATACATCTACTAATTTTAATAAATATAACAATTTTGTGAAAGCAAAAAGAAATAAAAATATTTGCGAAATGAAGAAAGTATAATTAGCTAAAGCATTGCATTCTAACAGGATTAAGAATAAAAGAGAAACTTAAGAAAAAATATTAAATAGTAGAAATAAAATAGTTTCAAGTAATTATATGCAAACATTTAAAAGTAGACAAGTACATAAAAATATTCCATCAATAATTATTTAGAAGAAGATTAAAGATTTTTAAAGAATAGAGCGAAAAAGCAGATCCTATTAAAAGAAATAATAAATAGATTTAATGAACTAATCGAATCTTTATCAAGATGAGAGTGAGAGAGAGCTGTGATTGAAGATGCTGAAACTTTTAAATTTAACATAATTCGCATGATTATTTACCAATAATTATGCAGCTATGTCTCAACAATTCAAATATCGAAACTCTTATTGTTTATTATTATTATATGCAAACATTTCAAAATAACCTTAACAAGCAAAATGTAACATTTAGTATATATAATTAAAAGTTAGATTTCATATATTTAATTTGAAAATTTATGGATGAAATAAGCTATTCTTTTATTGATCATTTAGTAAATATTAGTTTAAAATATCTAAGTTATTTAAATTACTAAAAATTTCATCATCACTTAAATAAAAATTCCTTTTATATTAGTTTTTTCTTATTTTTATAATATTTATCTTTAATTTTTTATATATTAACTTTTCAATCAGTATCCTTATAATTTTCTCCATTTTATATTAAAAATTCCTTTTTTATCATACAATATTCATTTCATTCTCTTTATATATTTCTTTTTCTAACATATTAAGTTTTACTTTTACATACTTCTTATAAATTTTTTATTTACTTCAATTAGAATCACCAATAGCATATTTGGTCATTCCAATTCTTTATTTTCTTTCACTTACTATATTTCTTTCATAATAAGCTCTATTTTCATAACCAATAATGAGGGACCAACCATAAAATGATTATTAACAATATCCAAAAAATTTAAATTTTAGATTTTTAGATTATTAAAAAATATTTTAACTGAAAATTATTTCGAAGCATATCAAAATATTTATTAATAACTAATAAGATAAAACAATAAATTCATACTATTTTTAAATAAACTTAATAAATAAATTGGATTATAGAGCGCGTAACACTCTCGTTGGTGCGTAGCTCTTTAAATTAATTTTATTTAATGTCTAAAAATAAAATTTTATAAATCTCTCTATCCTTTTTTTCTCTTCCTGTAGAAAGTCCCTGTAATTTTTCCTCCAAAGCATAGGAAGCAATATGCGATTACGGGTACATCTTTTTCCGACCTATGATGAAGAAAGTTTCCTCCTGGCATTTAGAGTTCTCCAGCTTGTCGAATCTTCCTTCTCTTGTTATTGGTTTCTCTTCCTCCTATTTATCCTCCTCCGCGCTCATTTTTTAAATGCATTGCTGAGCATCCAAGCAGCATCTAAAGGAAAGGACTTTCCACCCTATTTTAAAAAAATAAATATATAATAATTGCATTATATATTAATTATTTATAGAGTTAACATTAAGTATTATATCTACTCATCAATATTATTTATTGCTATTTCTCTATATACTGATACTAAATTAACTATAGTTTTAAAATTATTAACTAAAATACCTTATTTATTTTATTTTTGGTTAATTAATTTATAAGAAAGCTTTAATAAATAAGTATATATAAATATTTTAACTATAGAAAAAGAAAAAAAATTTGCTTTTATTTATTTTTTCTATTTTGGATATTTTCTAATTATTAAAGTAATGCTTTAGTTATTTATTTCTTTTTATTTTTTGTAAATAATATCTATATTTTCCAAAACTTAAATAGCTTTAAAATAGTAAATCAAAATACATTTTTTTTGTAAGTTTAAATTTTTTTATAATTTGAACTAATTATTTTCAATATTCCAAGATAAATTTCTTTCTAAAGTCACAAACTTTTCTTGCTTTAATCTAATAATTTTATTAGAAAATGCTTAAAAAGATTAATAAAAAAAGTATGAAATATTTATATGAAAAATAGATTCTCAAATGAGACTGTTAAATAAATGTATTTATTGATAATAAATATTATTATATAAAGTTCTTATTTAAAATATTAAATAAAATTTACTTAAAGAGATTTGTATTAAGATTATTAGATTTAGAGTGCAAGGAGCATATCTCTACACTATAAGAGAACTTTATTTAAAAAATTTATCTATTTAATTCTAATTTTATAGGAGTTAACTACATTCTATTTTCTTAAACTTAAATTCTAGATAAATTAATAATATTTTTCTTTTAATATAAATTTACTTTTAAATTTAATGTTTACTAATCTATCATATACACTATAGAAACTTTTAATATTTACTAAATATTTATTATCATTAAATTACACTTTTCCTTATAATTAAATTTAAATATTGCTTATCACATAAATTTTTTATTGTCTCCTTAATTAAAATTTAATTACTTCTATTTAGATATAATTAAGATAAACTATTAACTTACCCATTTATTTTATTTTAAGATTAAGATAATAATTTGGCTTATTTAAGAGCTCAGTTTAACTTTCAGAAGTCATTAAATACAATTATATAGTATCTTCACTAGAATTTATGTTAAAAAATAAATTTTCTCCTTCTAATCTGTAGGTAATGCAAAATCACCATCGATTCGGCAATATAATCAAAACATCGCTAGAGTAAGACTCCAATCGTCCTTTTAGAAACCTCGTTTTTCATAAATTGTTAAATAGATAAGTCACCTCGTGAAATAATGAAAGATACCACTTAGAAAAAAAAATTTGGAATTAGAATAGTTGTATAATTTTCCTTAAGTGCCATATTTAAATTTATATTTATTTATTATAATTATCTTTATAGCTTTTTACTTTATTCCTTTATATTACTTTCTAGTCTTTTTTATGCCTTTTATATCTAAAATATGCTTTAAATCATTTTTTTGGTTTTATAAAAAATGAATTAAGACTAAAATCTTAATTTAAGTGGATTTAAGAAAATAAAGTTTTCTAATGGAGATTAATATGAAGGAAATTGAGAGAAGGGCATGAAATAAGGTTAAGGAATATATCTGTATGGTAATGGAGATAAATATGAAGGATAGTGATACTAAGACTAAATAAATGGTAAAGGAATATTTATTTAAAATAATGGATATAAATATGAAGGATAATTAATTAATGGATAAAAATAAGGAATATTACACCATACTAATGGAAATATCTATGAAGGAGAGTTTTATAATGATCTAGCTCATGGAAAAGGAATTTTGAAATGTAAAAATAAAGATAAATACGAAGGATAGTGGGAAAGTGGAAAAAAATAAGGAAAAGGAATTTTACATTATGTGGGTGGAACTTCTTATGAAGGAGAATTTTTAGATGATAAAGAAAATGGTTAAGGAATCATGAAGCATAAGAATGGAAACATATATGAAGGACAATTTGTAAAGGAATAAAAACAAGGAAGAGGAATATTTTATTATCTAGATGGAAATATTTATGAAGGAGAGTTTAACAATAATAAAATACAAGGATAAGGAATAAAAAAATATAAAAATGGGAATAAGTATGTAGGACAATTTTTTAATGGACTAAAAGAAGGTTAAGGAACATTTTATTACTTAAGTGGAGAAGTTTCTTAAGGAGAATGAAAAAAAGATAAACTCTTTAATGGAAAAGGATATTTCAAATATGATAATGGAGATAAATTTTGAGGATAATGGTTAGAAGGTGAAAGATCGGGAAATGGAAAATTATAATATAATAATGGTAACATTTATGAAGGAGAGTTTTAAAATAATAAAGAACATGGATAAGGAGTAATAAAATATAAAAATGGAGATAAATATGAAGGATAGTGAGAAAAAGGATTAAAGTAAGGAATAGGTAGCTTTTACTTTACATTCAGGGAATAAAAATTTGAAAATTAACTTAACAAAAATACTTAAATAGAATTAGATTTTTTTAAATATGAAGGATAGTGAAATTAAGATTAATTATAAGGAGATAAGTTTTTCTACTTAGATAGAATAATATATGAGAAAAATTAATTTATAACTGAGAATTGTTTATTAAACTAAACTTAGGAACAGTTAGAAACTTAGAAAAATAAAATTGAAAATGTTTAATAAAATGAATCTAAAAATTAAGTTAAAGAAAATAAATAAAATTAATCTAGCTAAATAAATTTTTGGAGAAATACAACTCTGTTGAATGAAATATTTAGTTATTTAGATCTTAGAAGTATTGGAAGATTTCAGCAAGTAAACAAGTACTTTTATACATTTAAATATGAGATAGATAGAATATAAATAAAAAGCTACAATGGAAAATAATCTTATATTAAAAATAAAATGTAATGATGCTTAAAGTAAATAGCTATCTAAAATGTTAAAAAAATAAATATTGATCTAGCTAGTTTTAGTTAAAGTTTAAGTAGTTAAATCCATGATATGCTTTATTTATCTATTTTTGCAAAATAATTTATTAACATAGGAAATAATAAACTTGATTGCCTTTAAGAACTATATATTAACAGTTAATAGAAACCATTTTATCTTCTTGACTGTATACCTTTAACCTTGATAAAATTAAGTCTTTAAGGTATATTTTAAGATTAAGATTTACATTTCCTATCTAAATTAAATAAACTAGAGTTTCTTGAGTTAGTAGAGATAAGCAACTAAAATAGTCAAGGAGGGTTTACAGGAAATTTTATAATTGATTTTTGTTAAAATCTTAAAATAAAAGTTTTAAAGTTAGAGAGCAGAATCTTAAGTATCGAGTATATAGTAAAATACCTATAAAATAAAGGAAGATTTATATAAGAAATTAATATAAACTAAAATGAGCAAATAGATTAAGTACTTCCTCTATGTCCTTGCTTAACTAAATTTGATTCTTTATAAAACACTTAATTAGATTAAATTCTAACTAAAATAAGAAATTCAAGTTTTATTAATTTAAACCTTAGAAGTAATTTTAAATAAGTTAGTTTCTAGCAGTTTATTTAATATAACTATACTAAATTCTAAGTAGTTACTATATCAAACTGTAGTAATTTTGATGATTAAAGTTTGGTGCTTTTGCTACTTAATAGTCCTTAATTAAAAGTACTATATCTATAAGGATTAAACATGCTAACAAGTTAATCTCTTTAATAAATAGGAGACTCTGGTTAAAACTATGAGTCAATTAGCTTAAACGATATAAGAAATCTAGAAGAACGAACTTTAGGGTATATTTTCTAAAAATGCTAAAGACTTAAATAAATAGCACTAATTTGTTAATATTAAGTAAGTAGTAAGATTCTAGGAGTTATAAGCCATAACTGCTTAATGTTAGAAAGTTTAAGTTTGCATAAATTTAGAATATTCAAAGATTCGAATTATATTGAAGACATCTTAAGTATTAAAAAACTTAAAACCTTAAAACTTTAATATTTTACTCTTACTGATTAGGATGTGTTTAAGATAATTACGAAGTGTACTAACTTACAAACTTTAGAGATAAATTAATTAGAAAAAATTTCGATTTAAACATTTCCTATAATGGATGAGAATAGAGTTCAATATCCTATCTATAATAATCTTAAAATCTTATCACTTTCAACTTATTATAGTTGGCGTAAATCTTTGAAATTTAAGTAGCAATTACCAAGATAATTAAAGTTCATTAATCAAAGATAGGAAGTAAAATTTTGCTACGGAAATCTTGGATTTATTTTGGAAAGAATTCCATTTACTACAAAGAAGTGAAATTACTAACTTTTAAAACTTTACATTCTACTTTAAGCATTAAAAAATAAATAAATTATCATATTTTGTTAAATAAATAAATAAATTGTTTTTATTAATGTTTACTTGTCTGCAAACTCTTCTAATGATAAGCTAAATAAGTCACCTTATTAAAAAATAAACTAGACTCTAATGTTTTAAAATAAAATAGATACTAAATATAAAAAAGATGTTTTATTAAAAAATTGAATAATATATACAAGTTTATTTCATTTAAAAAATTTAACCTCATAAGTTAATAATAAAGACTTTCATGATGGTAGCTATTAAAAATTTTATGAACATGTATTATAAATATCTTCTATTTCCGCTGAAACACAATCTAAAGGTAATTTATAAACATAAGTATTAGTTCTTAATTCTATATTTACATACAAAAAAATTAATATCATAAACAGGCTATAATGGAATTTTGAGTTTATATATATAATTAGAAAGAAACTTTTATTTTTTAATTCTTATATTATTTTAAATTTATATTGCTTTGGAAACTAAAAAGGCATTAAATTGTAGCATTAAGTATTTTATTTAAATCTTAATGTATGCATATATAAAATTCATTTAATATTAAACAAAATAAATATACTAGAAGATATTAGGGCGAATGTTTATACTAGCGATGACATAATTAAATCTATAATAATTAATAACCAGAACAATTGTTTTTTTAGCCAAAAAATGCTTGCTTGGAAGATTATAATAATTAATTTTAAAAATACAATAAAAAAAGGAAATAAGTGAAACTACTTCATTAGAATCATCTTAAAACGATCTGCGAAGTTATCTGAAAAATTATTTAGAATATTTTTAATAAATATATCCCTTCTTTTAAAAATTAATGATAGAGTTATATCTTCTCTAAATAATTATCTTTTTAGTTTAAAATTAATATTCTTAATTAATTAGTTTTAACTACAAAATTTTTTGGGACTGAAAACTCCTTTCCAGTTAGACAATCCGACATTCTCTTTTTAAGGAATAATGAGGATATCTTGTTGTGTTCCTGACAAAGCTGCTAGGAGCTCCATCGCTATAGTAGCCAGGCTTAAGCCCCTACCAAGAGCGGATAATCTTGAAGACAGCGTTCCCTTCAAAAAATGATTCTGACCAGGGACTTTCTCAGCGACAGGAAAGGAAATTTTTCTTAGCCATAAAACCAGAAAATTTAGTCAAAAAGGCAATTCTCAGTTTCCACTATCTTTTTAATTATAAATTTAATATTCTTAGTTTATTTTCTTTATATTTATTGTATTTAGTTTTTTTCTAGATATAAAAATGATTCTATTAATATCTTGTAATTAGTATATTACTTTATATTGCTTTAAAGCCTTTTACAAATATCTTTTTATTTTATCTCTTAACATTTTATTTTTAAACATGTTGTATTATCTTAATTTTATGGTTTCTATTTTATCTTAAGGTTAAAAGAAAAACCAATTTAAACTCTTTATTTTATTTGCTTTTTAAATCTGTTATAAGCATAATAAAGTTTTTAAAATAACACTTTTTTCTTTTTATGACATTCCTTCAACCTTTAACTAATAGAGCTTTGCTGGAATATCCTTAAAATATTTTATGATATTTATATATATAGTTTCAAAACTAAATATATACTTAAAAGAAATACGATATATCACTTAATTTTTATTTTTAGGGGATTAAATATAAACCTTATGAAATAATCTTTAATATTAAGAATTTTGATGCAACATAAATAATAGATTTTAAGCATCTTAATAATATTTATTTCTATCCTCAAATTCTATTAATTACTCTACTATTTTGAAACTATTTTCTTATGTTAATAGTTATAGCAAGCAGACCAATATTACTACTTATATATTAATTAATTAAAATTTTGATTCTTTTTACTATATTTTAATAGGTAAAAAATGGTTTTGCAACTTTCATATATTTAATTTTTATTCAATTTCCCTTAATCAATTTCATCTGTATTTACTCTCTAGCTAAATTGCTCCAATGACTCTTCCATTTGTTTGTCATTTTGGTATAAATTTAAATTCTTATACTAAATAACTTTTAATGTCAATATTTAGTTCTTATATCATTTTATTAAAGTTTTTCGAATAGGAAAGCTATGACTAACATAATTTTGTTTGTTGGTTAAAATTTAAAGTAAAGCATAATTCCTGAAGTCTTTAAATTATTTAACTAAATATTACATAGCTTAATTTTAAGAAATATATAAATAATTATCTTTTTCTCTAAAATGCGAATTTCAGAATGTTATATTTATAGTGCCTTTATTCCAAATAATATTAAAAATTCCCAATAAAGGTCCTTAATCTGTAAATTTATACTATTTCTCGAATTAGTGCTTTTCTTAATATCTTGCAAGTATAAATTGTAAATTTCTTTTTTCAAAGTTATTGTCTAAATCTTCAAAATAAATTGGTGTAATAGGCATCTCACTCATCCTTTCTATTACATCTTAATAAAATTTAAATTCTTTATTATTTTTAATCTCATCTAAACATCCTTTTCTCTTGCTAGCCTCTTTAAGGTCTAAATTGAAAATGTAAAGCTAGTGATCTTAAATTCTTAAATTCTTAAAATATTTAAGATTATCATTCTTTGTTTTGTTAAAAGAAATATTGCATAAAAACTAGGATCAGTTTTAGATCCAATTTAAAGTTTTATGTAGAATTTTTTTCAATGTAATTTAATATTCAAAGAGTAATTAATTTAAGTCAGTAAAGCAAGATTCATTAAGAGAAGAGTATTTGCTTTAAAAGCAACATCTTACTACTCTTCTTTAGCTAATTATTATATCATGCTTTATTTTTTTATACTCCGAAGAATATCAAGAGAATTATTCCGACCCATACTCTGCCTACAATAGAATAAATGCTCGCAAATAATTGAGAATTCTAAAAAGTAAAAATCCTCTATTTAGATAACTTTTGAATAGATCCATTTACACATCTTTTGACTTTAATCTAAACTTTTTAACATTGAGCTATATATTTCTATTAAAAGCCATTTTATCTAAGCTATTTTTCTTGATATTTAAATTTGTTAATTATTTAGTTTTATATTAAAATCTAAATTTTAATGCTATTAGCTCTTACTTCTATAATAGATGCATTCTCATTTTATGTATTAAGATCAATTTTACTCAACTAAATATTCACATGTTGCCTAAATTAATAAATTTATATTATCTTATTCAGATAGTAATTATTATTATTATGTCCAAGCTTTAGAAATCAATAAAGTACCAAATTTTATAACAAAGTAGTTTTTAATAATTTTCCTAATCACTAATAACAATATTATAGAAGTAATGGCATGAACTGGATAATGTGAACTTCATTGCTATAATGTAAATTTGACTATAACGTTCCGTCTTAAAGAAATCTAACGTTTAGATGAAAAATGGAATTATTCGAGAAAAATTATCAGAGCAAGCGTTAAATTAATTCTACGTAAATATCCAAGCAGTAAATTCCTGGTAATAATATCTAAGTTTTTCTACATCTATTAGAGTATAAAGAAGGTGTTTTTCTTCTTCCTCATCTCCTATGTAAGTAAATACTTGATTATAAAATTTCTAATTAGATGCATTGTTTATCTCTTATTTAACAACCCAAATTTTGAAGGTAGTATGATCTTATGCTATTAAATATATCCCTAAATTATTTAAGTGATAATCTTAATATATTTTAAGGATAATATTTATAAGTGTGATAGGCCTCCAGTTCTTTCATTTGGTCTTTGATCATTAATTAAAAATGGAAGGATTCTGATTTGTATTATTTTGGAATTGCATTATTAAAATATCTTATCTAACTCAATTTTACATAATATTAATAATACCATTTTGGTTTATTATTTCTAATTTAATTTTGTAATTAAAAGATAAAGGATAGTTAAGTATCCTGGGAAGTTAGCTATTAAAATAGTAAGCTTTTAAAATTATAATGCTATTATATTAAATAATGAAGCTTAAAATTATACAACTTCAAAATTAATTTGTTCTTTTCTATCAAATTACATGCACTAAATATATGCTAAATCTAAAAGGAAATTAAGCCAGATTTTTACTTAGTACAAGTAAAATTAAGAAAATATTAAAATAAAATAAAAACACTTGTCTAGTTTAATAAAATTAGAGTAGGTTTTCACGTAAGTCAATTTGAAGAATTATAGAAAATTGAAGAAAGATTAATTTTGGGAAATTAATTATATTTTATGAGAAACAAAAAATATAATTTTATAAATTTGAAGAAGAGAATCTAAGGTTAGAGGTGATCTGTTAAAAATCAAAGAATGATTGATAAATTAAGAAAGAGATCGTAAGCTTAATGGAGTAATCAGATTGAATACTAAAGCCAGCTTAAATTAGAAAAGAAGATATTTATTCGTACTAAATGAAAACTAACAAAATATCCACAAAAATCAATTTATAATGCAGAAATAGATCAGAAAACTTAATTAAAATGAATTTAGAAAAAATCAAATAAGCAGTTTTAATTTATAAGATTTGTAAATAAAAATTTATTTATATGTTTAATAAAAAGTATCAATCATGACTTTCTTATTATTCTATTTACTTACTTTTTCAAAAATTTATTAAATAAGTATTTTAATTCTATAAAGTACATAAAATTTATATTTGCATATATGTTTCATATTAAAATTTTAATATAAATCTTAATATAACTTAATTGAACTGCTTCTTATCTTCTCACCACTGCTTATTCGTTATTTAATTGACCTTCATGAATTTCTTAGTTACCATATTTCATAAATAAATATCCTTATTTTATATTATAAAATAGGGAGAAACGATTCTCCAACTGAAAATGACTTAAGATCTGGTAACAGGAAGTATATGGGCGAAGAACCCAATAAGAATCTTGGCAGGAGCCAAGAGAGAAGGACTAAGACTAAAGAGGTATCATGTAGCATTAATGACGAAAAATGCCAGAAACTAAGGTCTCTTAGAGAGAATTCCGATCACGCCTATAGAAGACGAGACTCACAAAGGAAGCTAGCACTGTGGTAGACTTCAGAAAATAATTTTTGTACTTTAAAAACCTTTATTTAGGGGCTGCGCACCAGCGAGGTGCTACATTCTATAATCAAATATTTATATTTATTTTATCTTGTTTCTTCCCTTCAAATAAAATTTAACTTTAATTTGATATAATCAAACTATTAGTTTAAACTAATGGCTATAACTTTTGCATTATTTTAAAATGTATTCATTTATAATAATAATAATAAAATTAAAATGTTCAACAGTGCCAATCTGGACACTGTTTAAAATAAGTTGTTTTATCAGAAACACTTCTCATCATTCTTGACTTTCTAATGAAATTATCTTCACTAAGGTCTTCTCAGCTCTTTGATTTCTTGTTCTTATTATTTCAAAAGGTACTTCACATCATTTTCTTCTGTAAATATTTTCATGCTAGTTGCAATAGAGCCTCTAGTATTTTTCTTATTCTTTACGGCAAAATTTTTTCTTGAAATTCTAAAATTTTTAGCAATTCTTGTATAAATGTCGCTAACTCTTACAGTAGTAGCATTTCTTCCTTATTTATCTGATTGGTTTTCGATTTATAACCTCTTTTTTCTCTAATTCCATCTAATTTGTCTAATTAATTATGTTTGCACTAATATTATTTTGCTTAATAAACTCCAACTCTTGTTTTTACACGATATTTCCAAGCCTTGCTATTTCTTATCTATGTTCAGTTTAAATGTTCCAATATGCTTGGATTTGCCTTTCTTAATTAATAATTCTAATCTCTAAGTTATCTTATCCAAGCGATAATAAGTTTCTTAGTTCTTAATTTTCCTACTTAAGCACTTTAATCTTCCTAGAGATTGGATATTTAAAATACTAACTGTTAAATATTGATTTTCTTTTTAATTATCTTTGATGGAAGTTATTTTCCTGTTATTATATTTATTCCTTTCTTTTTATTACTTTAGGAGGTTTTTATTATAGTTATTAGGTTCTCTATTAGTTTTGTAAGTGGGGAGAAGAAGACTCTTGATACTTTTTTTATGCCTGCTTTTTCTCTAGAACTTTTTTCTATCTTTGCTCAAGAAAAAGCCGGAAACAAGATTTTAAGACTGTATTTATTTAATGAAATGTATTATTTTATAAGGTTAATGTATAGATAATTAATACCTAATAAATATTATAAGAAATAGGAAGTAATTTAGTCTGAGTAATTGTAAAAATGATAGAACTAAATAGCAATTAGTAATTTACTTGAATGGATTTATATGCTAATGAGATTAATAATTTGCTAGCATATTGAAAATAAAATAAATCTAATATATTTATGAAAGCAAATAGATACCAAAATATAATAAATAAAGAGACTATAGAGAAGATAAAATTAGAAATTTAATTGAAGGCTATTAATAACTGAAAAAAGGATTACAACCTTATTAAGCATAGTATATTGAAATTAAGATAAAAAGATTATTTAAAAAAGATTAATTAAGAGTAAATAGTAGCAAGCTATTTAATATGATAAATACTTTTAATTAAATAAATGGACAAAGCGTAAATAATTAGTATATTTGTATTTAAACAGTTATATTATCAATATTAAATTTAAGAAACTTAAAATGTTTAAAGTAAGCAATTTAAACTTAATTGACTCTTCAAATTATAATAAAGAATATTTATTTTTATAGATAATTTAAATTTTATCTCATATTGAAAGTAAGTAATAATTAAAAGAAAAAAAGATGACAGGATTCAAACCAGGATTTTTAGCGGCTCCTAAAAGGTAGGAGTTAACAACATTCTAGAAAGGCTAGGACCAGGAAAAGGGTAACAAAAAGGTCATTCATCAGGATGAATCTCCCACCTCTGAAGAAAAACCTAGAAAATAGGCTAAGAATATTATGCGCTCGGAAGTCTCGAATTTCATCACAGAGCTGTGAATAAGCTATGATTAATTGATTAAAGTGGTGATAAACCTCCAAGAAAAGGTCAAAAAGTTGAAGAAAGACAATAAGAAGTTAATGGAAAAACTTTAACTTGCAGAGGAAATAGAATCGAGACTCATGACCTAAGAAAGAGACCTTAACGCATTTTGAAATATAGCACAAGACTAGAGCAGTTTAATCTCAAAACTAACAATAGAAACAGAAATAATGATCAGCAAATTAGAAAAAATAGAAGAAAATCAGTACAAATTGCAGCTTTAAATGGAATTGAAAGAATAAAGGAATGATCCAATGATAATTGAAGGTGAAAATAACTCAAAATTTAAACCTAAATGACAAGCGAAAAGATGATACTATTGTAACTCTCAAAAGCATCTGTGGAAAAGATGCTAGAAATTTCTCAATTTCAAGTAAGAATATTGAAACTATTAGAAGTAGTTGGAGAACAAAAGGAAGAAATAATAACAAATGAAGCTATCAAGAGAAAGAGAAAAATTGTACTGTAACAAATTTGGGGAAATTTACAAGAAAAAAACATCTAGCATCTAGATGAAAGAAGAATTAAAGGACAAAATGCATGGCAAGGAGAAGAGTTGAAGAAATTTTCAGACTTTTATATTAAGCCTCTAGAGCAATCTAGAGACTGGCAGGAAAGAGGTTGAAATACCTCTAAGAACGCCAAACACTTAATTTTGTATTTTTATTTGTATTAAAGTAAGTGAAAAATGGAATAAGAATTAAGAAATGGATTTTTCTAAGCTTTAATAGTTTATCTATCAACTCTGCTAAGAAAAAAATAATAAGCTGATAAATAATATAGTACTAGCAAAATATGTTAAATTAAATCATATCATAAGCTTAGAAAAGTGATAAATGGAAAAAAGTTGAAATAAAGACATTAGATATAATTCCAAAAGAGAAACTGCTTTTTTTTGTAATTTAAGAAGCATCTATACAAATTTGCCAAAAATTTCTAATTTTTAAAAACAACTCAAAGATATAGAAAAAATAGCTAAAATTAAATAATATAAGCAGAAAAAATTTGAGGAGAATTTTCGAGAAGTTATACTGTAATGAATTAGATAAGCCTTTTGGAAAAAAGCTTAGCAATGCTGACAAAGAGAATATATAAAAAAGAATTAATTCTAAATAATCAAAGATAATTAAACTTATTTAATAAACCTCCCAAAATCTCTGAAAATCTATGATAAAAGGCCTTAAATACATCCAAGAACAAAAATAATTTTTAATTATAATAATTACTAAAATATACTAACAAGTATAATAACAACTTATTTTATTAATGTTAATTTAAAAAATACTTAGCATAAATCCCACTAAATTTATTAAATAAGCTATTAATTAAATACTTATATAAATTATGTAATTTTTTTAATTTTAGCATAAAAACTTAAAATTATTAATATTATAAGGTTTTTAATAATAATTTAAGAATATGTTTTTAAAAGAGCTATTTTTATATTATTTAAGATAAAGATATATTTCTAAATAACTCAAATAAATAATAAGAAATTTTATTATTTCATACATCATTTAATCTATAATGATTCAAGTTTTTTTTATTTATTATTTTATTTCTAAGATAAGTAGGAAAATATTTACTTATTTATAAGAAAGGTATTTTTCTATATTTAAAGCTAGATATTTAATTTGAAAACGAAAATAGATTGAGAATCTAAAATATTGGATTGATTATAAAAAACTTCCTTTAATTAAGTAAATTTGCTTTAGTTAAGATTAAAAAATAAATTTTTAATAACATATTAATAATATAGTTTATCTAATTTCTCCTTTAATAAAATCATCACTGTTTTAGTTAAGTCTAATTAAATTGTTGTTTATGAATCTGCTGAATACTTTCTTCCTACTCTATCTCTTCAACTAAGTTCTCTTCTTGCTATTTTAAAGTAATTCTTCTTATACACTTTTTAAATTTTTCTCAATATTATATTATTTGTTTCAATTATTGATTCAAGTAATATCATTCCTTAATGTAATTTTCTTCTAAAAAAATTACCTTCTCTTGAGCAATAATTTAGCTCAATTTGATCCATATTTTTTCTTCCATTATTTAATTAAATTTAAATTATCAGCTATGTTTTATCATTTTATTTTTTCTTGCAACTCAACCCTCAATATATTTACCTAATTATAGACTTAAGCAGTTTTTCTCTTCCTCAATGGCAATAAAGTCTCTATTGAGTTAGTTTATTAAATTATTGATTGTTCATGTATGCAAATTGGAGAAACTTCACTTCTATCTATTTTAGTTTCATGCCTACACAATAAAATTCCGATTTTGAGCAAATTTCCTTTTTAATTTAGTTTTTTCTTATTTTTATCTTCACCGTGCTTTATTATAAAGTTCTAATTTTTAATTTAATTTTCCGATATTATTTTTTTATTTGAATCTCCAAGAAAATTTGATATATATTATTTTGATAATTTCTATTTAAGTTAGTCTATTTTTTGCTTTGGAAGATACATTTTCTAATTATAATATATAATATATATTTTTAATTAGATGCTTAATATTTTAGTTTAGTTAAAAGCTTATAATTAATTTGTTTAAGATTAAGGGATTATATCTAACTAAAAGTCAGCATTATCTTGAAATTTAACTTAAAATATTTATTTATAAACTTAATTCTTCTCAATAATTATTAATTAATTGTCTTACTCCTCTAGCTAAATTATTTAAAGTTTAGACTACTAAAATTTAAGCATTTGTTATAGATAGGATATAAAACTCCATTCTCATTAAGAAAAGGGTCTCTTATAGCTTTTTAATAATTTACTTATATCTAAAATATGAAAATTAGGCATTTATTGAATATTTAAATCAATTAATGGTCAGATAAGCTTAAATATTAAAGTTTCTATTTTGTTAATTTTTTCATATTAGCAATATCTTAAATCCAAGTCTAAGTTTAATTTCTTAGTTATCGCAAGACTAAATTTTCTAGTTACTAGCATTTTTAGTTGATTACTGCTATTTTTGACTTATAATTAGTTAGTTTAAAATAAGAATAAAGAAATAACTAACTTTAATTTGATAAAAGATACAAAAAGCTTTATAATTAGTTAATTAAGAAATAATGTAATAAAATAGAAACCATTTTACATAAGCAAAAGAAGTGCTAGATTAAAATTAAATATTAATTATATAATCTAGCTATTAATCCATTTTTAACTTTTGCAAAGAGAAAGACAATAATTAAGCTAGATAATTGTTATATGTCTCTTAGATTTTAATTTATTTAATTTTTATTAATTAACTATAAAAGGCAATAATAGAGAAAATATAAAGCTAAATAGTATAAAATACTTCTTACATTTACCTAATCTAATCATATTTTTCCTAACTTATTTTTATACTTCTAATGTAAATTTTAATATCTAAAGCTTATAGTCTAAACAACATTTATGATAATAATTTTGAGAATTTAAGATATTAATATAAATGTAAATGTTTAATTAGGCATTACTAAAAACTACTTTTTGCTGTTAACTATAAACTAAAATTAACATCAAGTATAAATATTTTACAAGTAATATTATTGAATAATTAGATAACTATAATAAAAAAAGAACTAACTCTTTTAATATTTAATCTAAAAACAAAATGCTTTCTTGCTATCAAATTTCTAATAATAATTAATTCTTTCAACATTATTTAAAAACTAACCTAGACAAATATTCATAGATAATAGACTTAACTTAACTAATTGCTTCAAAAATTAATAATAGCTTTTATTTTTATTAATTAAAAGTAAATTTTTATTATTTAATTTAGTATAATATATTTAGAATTACTTTTAAAATTAACCTTATTAAATCTAAATAAAACCTAAATCAATAATTAATTAATAACTTTTAGTTTAGAGCGCGTAACACCTCGTTGGTACGCAGCTCTTTCCATACTTCAATATATGTCCACTTCTTCAAGTAAGCCCCTCAGTAATAGAAGATCTTCTTACATATCTTGCTAATTTTCGTTCCTGATTCTTTTCTTCTTAGTCAAGCTTTTATAAATTCATAAAACCTATCCATAATAATTAAAAAAAGCTTAGTAATTTAGATTCTGATGTCTAAATTAAGAATAATAAACTATTAATATAATAATTAAGTTAAACTAGAAATAAATATTGATCAATAATGATAAATAATAGTGTAGCTACTTATTAATTAGTTATAATTAGATTTATTTAGTTTAAATCAATGGTTATAGTTTTTATTTTATACTTTACCTTTTATAATCTATTTAAATAAAATAGCTATAAGCTAAATAATTAAAATAACTTTTAGATAATTAATTAGATATAAATACTATTTTAAATACTACTATTATTACATTATCATATTTACCATCATAACACTAGTATATAAGCCTAACAATAAAGAAATTAAAATCTTGCTTAAGTTTTATTATCAAAACTAGTTCTAAGCATTATTTTAAAAGATTTAATTCTAGTAATAGATAAAATATATAGTATAGTATATGTTTATATGCTGTAAAGTTAATAAATGCTAGCAATTATTAGAAAAATTAGTAAAATAAATAAAATATAGGAAGGATTATTAGTTTTTGAGCAACTAAAATAGAATATAATTAAATTATATATAATTAATCTTTACTTTACCAATCTTATATCTTTATATATTCTAGTATAAAAGTAACTAGAACTGTAAAATTATATCCTATTACATCAGTCAGGTGATTGATATCAGTAAAAGAAATAAAGAAAGAGATGTACAAGAAAAAAATGGTATTTTCCTAATCATAGAAGTATCTATTTATTAAGTCCAAAATTTATAATATCAAAAAATACTTAAATTTATATGAAACAGTTAAAGGTAAATAATATAAGATAAGATAAGTCAATTAACGTGATAATTGCCTTCAATAGCCGATCACGGTTGGTTAAAAAAATTATTGGTAATTATCCCCATATTCTTGAATTTCTTCCTCAGGATCTATTTCTTCAATTACGTATCTTCCGGTGATGATTTAGCCCTTCTTTACTATTGGAATCTTATTCCAATCTCAGTCTTTGCCAAATATTAGTCTGGTTCTTCTCTCCTATGCATTAGCAGTGTCTTCCAGAAGGTGGTCTCCATTGTGCAATTTTCTTCTAAATTTTTTTCCATTTGCAGTGCAGTAAAGTTTAGTCATTTTATTCCAAATTTTATAGTTTTCTAATTTTTATTTAAATTGGAATTGTCTACAGTTTGTATATAAATATCCTATTATGTCCTATTTTAAAACAATAGAAACATCTTGAATTGCAGTTTTTTGTATAATGTCCTGCTTTTCCACATTTTTTGCATTTAAATTATTTTTTCCGATTATAAAGAAATTTGTAATTCTGATATTACACAATCAT
>CAMPDV010004647.1:0-28987 GCA_946699065.1 Loxodes magnus
AACTAGTGCGTAAGTTTTAAAGAGTATGCTTTGAGAAGTAATAAGTATTTTGAAAAGTGAATAAGTAAAGTAAGAAAAGAAGATAGAATTTCAGTTTAAAGAGTATGCTTTGAGAAGTAATAAGTATTTTGAAAAGTGAAGAAGTAAAGTAAGAAAAGAATATCTAATGATAAGTATTCGTAGCAAGCACTAAAATATAAGTTAGAATATCCAAAATGTTAGTAATAATATAATAATTACGAATCTGTATTCGTTTTGTCAAGATATGCTTATAGATGAAAGTTAGCCTATTGAAAAGTGAAGAAGTAAAGTAAGAAAAGAAGATAGTTATTAAGTTTTAAAGAGTATGCTTTGAGAAGTAATAAGTATTTGAAAAGTGAAGTAAAGTAAGAAAGAAGATAGTTATTAAGTTTTAAAGAGTATGCTTTGAGAAGTAATAAGTATTTTGAAAAGTGAATAAGTAAAGTAAGAAAGAAGATAGAATTTCAGTTTTAAAGAGTATGCTTTGAGAAGTAATAAGTATTTTGAAAAGTGAATAAGTAAAGTAAGAAAAGAAGATAGAATTTCAGTTTTAAAGAGTATGCTTTGAGAAGTAATAAGTATTTTGAAAAGTGAAGAAGTAAAGTAAGAAAAGAATATCTAATGATAAGTATTCGTAGCAAGCACTAAAATATAAGTTAGAATATCAAAATGTTAGTAATAATATAATAATTACGAATCTGTATTCGTTTTGTCAAGATATGCTTATAGATGAAAGTTAGCCTATTGAAAAGTGAAGAAGTAAGTAAGAAAAGAAGATAGTTATTAAGTTTTAAAGAGTATGCTTTGAGAAGTAATAAGTATTTTGAAAGTGAAGAAGTAAAGTAAGAAAAGAAGATAGTTATTAAGTTTTAAAGAGTATGCTTTGAGAAGTAATAAGTATTTTGAAAAGTGAATAAGTAAAGTAAGAAAAGAAGATAGAATTTCAGTTTTAAAGAGTATGCTTTGAGAAGTAATAAGTATTTTGAAAAGTGAATAAGTAAAGTAAGAAAAGAAGATAGAATTTCAGTTTTAAAGAGTATGCTTTGAGAAGTAATAAGTATTTTGAAAAGTGAAGAAGTAAAGTAAGAAAAGAATATCTAATGATAAGTATTCGTAGCAAGCACTAAAATATAAGTTAGAATATCCAAAATGTTAGTAATAATATAATAATTACGAATCTGTATTCGTTTTGTCAAGATATGCTTATAGATGAAAGTTAGCCTATTGAAAAGTGAAGAAGTAAAGTAAGAAAAGAAGATAGTTATTAAGTTTTAAAGAGTATGCTTTGAGAAGTAATAAGTATTTTGAAAAGTGAATAAGTAAAGTAAGAAAAGAAGATAGAATTTCAGTTTTAAAGAGTATGCTTTGAGAAGTAATAAGTATTTTGAAAAGTGAAGAAGTAAAGTAAGAAAAGAATATCTAATGATAAGTATTCGTAGCAAGCACTAAAATATAAGTTAGAATATCCAAAATGTTAGTAATAATATAATAATTACGAATCTGTATTCGTTTTGTCAAGATATGCTTATAGATGAAAGTTAGCCTATTGAAAAGTGAAGAAGTAAAGTAAGAAAAGAAGATAGTTATTAAGTTTTAAAGAGTATGCTTTGAGAAGTAATAAGTATTTTGAAAAGTGAATAAGTAAAGTAAGAAAAGAAGATAGATTTCAGTTTTAAGAGTAGCTTTGAGAAGTAATAAGTATTTTGAAAAGTGAATAAGTAAAGTAAGAAAAGAAGATAGAATTTCAGTTTTAAAGAGTATGCTTTGAGAAGTAATAAGTATTTTGAAAAGTGAATAAGTAAAGTAAGAAAAGAAGATAGAATTTCAGTTTTAAAGAGTATGCTTTGAGAAGTAATAAGTATTTTGAAAAGTGAAGAAGTAAAGTAAGAAAAGAATATCTAATGATAAGTATTCGTAGCAAGCACTAAAATATAAGTTAGAATATCCAAAATGTTAGTAATAATATAATAATTACGAATCTGTATTCGTTTTGTCAAGATATGCTTATAGATGAAAGTTAGCCTATTGAAAAGTGAAGAAGTAAAGTAAGAAAAGAAGATAGTTATTAAGTTTTAAAGAGTATGCTTTGAGAAGTAATAAGTATTTTGAAAAGTGAATAAGTAAAGTAAGAAAAGAAGATAGAATTTCAGTTTTAAAGAGTATGCTTTGAGAAGTAATAAGTATTTTGAAAAGTGAAGAAGTAAAGTAAGAAAAGAATATCTAATGATAAGTATTCGTAGCAAGCACTAAAATATAAGTTAGAATATCCAAAATGTTAGTAATAATATAATAATTACGAATCTGTATTCGTTTTGTCAAGATATGCTTATAGATGAAAGTTAGCCTATTGAAAAGTGAAGAAGTAAAGTAAGAAAAGAAGATAGTTATTAAGTTTTAAAGAGTATGCTTTGAGAAGTAATAAGTATTTTGAAAAGTGAATAAGTAAAGTAAGAAAAGAAGATAGAATTTCAGTTTTAAAGAGTATGCTTTGAGAAGTAATAAGTATTTTGAAAAGTGAATAAGTAAAGTAAGAAAAGAAGATAGAATTTCAGTTTTAAAGAGTATGCTTTGAGAAGTAATAAGTATTTTGAAAAGTGAAGAAGTAAAGTAAGAAAAGAATATCTAATGATAAGTATTCGTAGCAAGCACTAAAATATAAGTTAGAATATCCAAAATGTTAGTAATAATATAATAATTACGAATCTGTATTCGTTTTGTCAAGATATGCTTATAGATGAAAGTTAGCCTATTGAAAAGTGAAGAAGTAAAGTAAGAAAAGAAGATAGTTATTAAGTTTTAAAGAGTATGCTTTGAGAAGTAATAAGTATTTTGAAAAGTGAATAAGTAAAGTAAGAAAAGAAGATAGAATTTCAGTTTTAAAGAGTATGCTTTGAGAAGTAATAAGTATTTTGAAAGTGAAGAAGTAAAGTAAGAAAAGAATATCTAATGATAAGTATTCGTAGCAAGCACTAAAATATAAGTTAGAATATCCAAAATGTTAGTAATAATATAATAATTACGAATCTGTATTCGTTTTGTCAAGATATGCTTATAGATGAAAGTTAGCCTATTGAAAAGTGAAGAAGTAAAGTAAGAAAGAAGTATAGTTATTAAGTTTTAAAGAGTATGCTTTGAGAAGTAATAAGTATTTTGAAAAGTGAATAAGTAAAGTAAGAAAAGAAGATAGAATTTCAGTTTTAAAGAGTATGCTTTGAGAAGTAATAAGTATTTTGAAAAGTGAATAAGTAAAGTAAGAAAAGAAGATAGAATTTCAGTTTTAAAGAGTATGCTTTGAGAAGTAATAAGTATTTTGAAAAGTGAAGAAGTAAAGTAAGAAAAGAATATCTAATGATAAGTATTCGTAGCAAGCACTAAAATATAAGTTAGAATATCCAAAATGTTAGTAATAATATAATAATTACGAATCTGTATTCGTTTTGTCAAGATATGCTTATAGATGAAAGTTAGCCTATTGAAAAGTGAAGAAGTAAAGTAAGAAAAGAAGATAGTTATTAAGTTTTAAAGAGTATGCTTTGAGAAGTAATAAGTATTTTGAAAAGTGAATAAGTAAAGTAAGAAAAGAAGATAGAATTTCAGTTTTAAAGAGTATGCTTTGAGAAGTAATAAGTATTTTGAAAAGTGAAGAAGTAAAGTAAGAAAAGAATATCTAATGATAAGTATTCGTAGCAAGCACTAAAATATAAGTTAGAATATCCAAAATGTTAGTAATAATATAATAATTACGAATCTGTATTCGTTTTGTCAAGATATGCTTATAGATGAAAGTTAGCCTATTGAAAAGTGAAGAAGTAAAGTAAGAAAAGAAGATAGTTATTAAGTTTTAAAGAGTATGCTTTGAGAAGTAATAAGTATTTTGAAAAGTGAATAAGTAAAGTAAGAAAAGAAGATAGAATTTCAGTTTTAAAGAGTATGCTTTGAGAAGTAATAAGTATTTTGAAAAGTGAAGAAGTAAAGTAAGAAAAGAATATCTAATGATAAGTATTCGTAGCAAGCACTAAAATATAAGTTAGAATATCCAAAATGTTAGTAATAATATAATAATTACGAATCTGTATTCGTTTTGTCAAGATATGCTTATAGATGAAAGTTAGCCTATTGAAAAGTGAAGAAGTAAAGTAAGAAAAGAAGATAGTTATTAAGTTTTAAAGAGTATGCTTTGAGAAGTAATAAGTATTTTGAAAAGTGAATAAGTAAAGTAAGAAAAGAAGATAGAATTTCAGTTTTAAAGAGTATGCTTTGAGAAGTAATAAGTATTTTGAAAAGTGAAGAAGTAAAGTAAGAAAGAATATCTAATGATAAGTATTCGTAGCAAGCACTAAAATATAAGTTAGAATATCCAAAATGTTAGTAATAATATAATAATTACGAATCTGTATTCGTTTTGTCAAGATATGCTTATAGATGAAAGTTAGCCTATTGAAAAGTGAAGAAGTAAAGTAAGAAAAGAAGATAGTTATTAAGTTTTAAAGAGTATGCTTTGAGAAGTAATAAGTATTTTGAAAAGTGAATAAGTAAAGTAAGAAAAGAAGATAGAATTTCAGTTTTAAAGAGTATGCTTTGAGAAGTAATAAGTATTTTGAAAAGTGAAGAAGTAAAGTAAGAAAAGAATATCTAATGATAAGTATTCGTAGCAAGCACTAAAATATAAGTTAGAATATCCAAAATGTTAGTAATAATAATAAATTACGAATCTGTATTCGGTTTGTCAAGATATGCTTATAGATGAAAGTTAGCCTATTGAAAAGTGAAGAAGTAAAGTAAGAAAAGAAGATAGTTATTAAGTTTTAAAGAGTATGCTTTGAAGAAGTAATAAGTATTTTGAAAAGTGAATAAGTAAAGTAAGAAAAGAAGATAGAATTTCAGTTTTAAAGAGTATGCTTTGAGAAGTAATAAGTATTTTGAAAAGTGAAGAAGTAAAGTAAGAAAAGAATATCTAATGATAAGTATTCGTAGCAAGCACTAAAATATAAGTTAGAATATCCAAATGTTAGTAATAATATAATAATTACGAATCTGTATTCGTTTTGTCAAGATATGCTTATAGATGAAAGTTAGCCTATTGAAAAGTGAAGAAGTAAAGTAAGAAAAGAAGATAGTTATTAAGTTTTAAAGAGTATGCTTTGAGAAGTAATAAGTATTTTGAAAAGTGAATAAGTAAAGTAAGAAAAGAAGATAGAATTTCAGTTTTAAAGAGTATGCTTTGAGAAGTAATAAGTATTTTGAAAAGTGAAGAAGTAAAGTAAGAAAAGAATATCTAATGATAAGTATTCGTAGCAAGCACTAAAATATAAGTTAGAATATCCAAAATGTTAGTAATAATATAATAATTACGAATCTGTATTCGTTTTGTCAAGATATGCTTATAGATGAAAGTTAGCCTATTGAAAAGTGAAGAAGTAAAGTAAAGAAAGAAGATAGTTATTAAGTTTTAAAGAGTATGCTTTGAGAAGTAATAAGTATTTTGAAAAGTGAATAAGTAAAGTAAGAAAGAAGATAGAATTTCAGTTTTAAAGAGTATGCTTTGAGAAGTAATAAGTATTTTGAAAAGTGAATAAGTAAAGTAAGAAAAGAAGATAGAATTTCAGTTTTAAAGAGTATGCTTTGAGAAGTAATAAGTATTTTGAAAAGTGAAGAAGTAAAGTAAGAAAAGAATATCTAATGATAAGTATTCGTAGCAAGCACTAAAATATAAGTTAGAATATCCAAAATGTTAGTAATAATATAATAATTACGAATCTGTATTCGTTTTGTCAAGATATGCTTATAGATGAAAGTTAGCCTATTGAAAAGTGAAGAAGTAAAGTAAGAAAAGAAGATAGTTATTAAGTTTTAAAGAGTATGCTTTGAGAAGTAATAAGTATTTTGAAAGTGAATAAGTAAAGTAAGAAAGAAAGATAGAATTTCAGTTTTAAAGAGTATGCTTTGAGAAGTAATAAGTATTTTGAAAAGTGAATAAGTAAAGTAGAGAAAGAAGATAGAATTTCAGTTTTAAAGAGTATGCTTTGAGAAGTAATAAGTATTTTGAAAAGTGAAGAAGTAAAGTAAGAAAAGAATATCTAATGATAAGTATTCGTAGCAAGCACTAAAATATAAGTTAGAATATCCAAAATGTTAGTAATAATATAATAATTACGAATCTGTATTCGTTTTGTCAAGATATGCTTATAGATGAAAGTTAGCCTATTGAAAAGTGAAGAAGTAAAGTAAGAAAAGAAGATAGTTATTAAGTTTTAAGAGTATGCTTTGAGAAGTAATAAGTATTTTGAAAGTGAATAAGTAAGTAAGAAAAGAAGATAGAATTTCAGTTTTAAAGAGTATGCTTTGAGAAGTAATAAGTATTTTGAAAAGTGAAGAAGTAAAGTAAGAAAAGAATATCTAATGATAAGTATTCGTAGCAAGCACTAAAATATAAGTTAGAATATCCAAAATGTTAGTAATAATATAATAATTACGAATCTGTATTCGTTTTGTCAAGATATGCTTATAGATGAAAGTTAGCCTATTGAAAAGTGAAGAAGTAAAGTAAGAAAAGAAGATAGTTATTAAGTTTTAAAGAGTATGCTTTGAGAAGTAATAAGTATTTTGAAAAGTGAATAAGTAAAGTAAGAAAAGAAGATAGAATTTCAGTTTTAAAGAGTATGCTTTGAGAAGTAATAAGTATTTTGAAAAGTGAAGAAGTAAAGTAAGAAAAGAATATCTAATGATAAGTATTCGTAGCAAGCACTAAAATATAAGTTAGAATATCCAAAATGTTAGTAATAATATAATAATTACGAATCTGTATTCGTTTTGTCAAGATATGCTTATAGATGAAAGTTAGCCTATTGAAAAGTGAAGAAGTAAAGTAAGAAAAGAAGATAGTTATTAAGTTTTAAAGAGTATGCTTTGAGAAGTAATAAGTATTTTGAAAAGTGAATAAGTAAAGTAAGAAAGAAGATAGAATTTCAGTTTTAAAGAGTATGCTTTGAGAAGTAATAAGTATTTTGAAAAGTGAAGAAGTAAAGTAAGAAAAGAATATCTAATGATAAGTATTCGTAGCAAGCACTAAAATATAGTTAGAATATCCAAAATGTTAGTAATAATATAATAATTACGAATCTGTATTCGTTTTGTCAAGATATGCTTATAGATGAAAGTTAGCCTATTGAAAAGTGAAGAAGTAAAGTAAGAAAAGAAGATAGTTATTAAGTTTTAAAGAGTATGCTTGAGAAGTAATAAGTATTTTGAAAAGTGAATAAGTAAAGTAAGAAAAGAAGATAGATTTCAGTTTTAAAGAGTATGCTTTGAGAAGTAATAAGTATTTTGAAAAGTGAATAAGTAAAGTAAGAAAAGAAGATAGAATTTCAGTTTTAAAGAGTATGCTTTGAGAAGTAATAAGTATTTTGAAAAGTGAAGAAGTAAAGTAAGAAAAGAATATCTAATGATAAGTATTCGTAGCAAGCACTAAAATATAAGTTAGAATATCCAAAATGTTAGTAATAATATAATAATTACGAATCTGTATTCGTTTTGTCAAGATATGCTTATAGATGAAAGTTAGCCTATTGAAAAGTGAAGAAGTAAAGTAAGAAAAGAAGATAGTTATTAAGTTTTAAAGAGTATGCTTTGAGAAGTAATAAGTATTTTGAAAAGTGAATAAGTAAAGTAAGAAAAGAAGATAGAATTTCAGTTTTAAAGAGTATGCTTTGAGAAGTAATAAGTATTTTGAAAAGTGAAGAAGTAAAGTAAGAAAAGAATATCTAATGATAAGTATTCGTAGCAAGCACTAAAATATAAGTTAGAATATCCAAAATGTTAGTAATAATATAATAATTACGAATCTGTATTCGTTTTGTCAAGATATGCTTATAGATGAAAGTTAGCCTATTGAAAAGTGAAGAAGTAAAGTAAGAAAAGAAGATAGTTATTAAGTTTTAAAGAGTATGCTTTGAGAAGTAATAAGTATTTTGAAAAGTGAATAAGTAAAGTAAGAAAAGAAGATAGAATTTCAGTTTTAAAGAGTATGCTTTGAGAAGTAATAAGTATTTTGAAAAGTGAAGAAGTAAAGTAAGAAAAGAATATCTAATGATAAGTATTCGTAGCAAGCACTAAAATATAAGTTAGAATATCCAAAATGTTAGTAATAATATAATAATTACGAATCTGTATTCGTTTTGTCAAGATATGCTTATAGATGAAAGTTAGCCTATTGAAAAGTGAAGAAGTAAAGTAAGAAAAGAAGATAGTTATTAAGTTTTAAAGAGTATGCTTTGAGAAGTAATAAGTATTTTGAAAAGTGAATAAGTAAAGTAAGAAAAGAAGATAGAATTTCAGTTTTAAAGAGTATGCTTTGAGAAGTAATAAGTATTTTGAAAAGTGAAGAAGTAAAGTAAGAAAAGAATATCTAATGATAAGTATTCGTAGCAAGCACTAAAATATAAGTTAGAATATCCAAAATGTTAGTAATAATATAATAATTACGAATCTGTATTCGTTTTGTCAAGATATGCTTATAGATGAAAGTTAGCCTATTGAAAAGTGAAGAAGTAAAGTAAGAAAAGAAGATAGTTATTAAGTTTTAAAGAGTATGCTTTGAGAAGTAATAAGTATTTTGAAAAGTGAATAAGTAAAGTAAGAAAAGAAGATAGAATTTCAGTTTTAAAGAGTATGCTTTGAGAAGTAATAAGTATTTTGAAAAGTGAAGAAGTAAAGTAAGAAAAGAATATCTAATGATAAGTATTCGTAGCAAGCACTAAAATATAAGTTAGAATATCCAAAATGTTAGTAATAATATAATAATTACGAATCTGTATTCGTTTTGTCAAGATATGCTTATAGATGAAAGTTAGCCTATTGAAAAGTGAAGAAGTAAAGTAAGAAAAGAAGATAGTTATTAAGTTTTAAAGAGTATGCTTTGAGAAGTAATAAGTATTTTGAAAAGTGAATAAGTAAAGTAAGAAAAGAAGATAGAATTTCAGTTTTAAAGAGTATGCTTTGAGAAGTAATAAGTATTTTGAAAAGTGAAGAAGTAAAGTAAGAAAAGAATATCTAATGATAAGTATTCGTAGCAAGCACTAAAATATAAGTTAGAATATCCAAAATGTTAGTAATAATATAATAATTACGAATCTGTATTCGGTTTGTCAAGATATGCTTATAGATGAAAGTTAGCCTATTGAAAAGTGAAGAAGTAAAGTAAGAAAAGAAGATAGTTATTAAGTTTTAAAGAGTATGCTTTGAGAAGTAATAAGTATTTTGAAAAGTGAATAAGTAAAGTAAGAAAAGAAGATAGAATTTCAGTTTTAAAGAGTATGCTTTGAGAAGTAATAAGTATTTTGAAAAGTGAAGAAGTAAAGTAAGAAAAGAATATCTAATGATAAGTATTCGTAGCAAGCACTAAAATATAAGTTAGAATATCCAAAATGTTAGTAATAATATAATAATTACGAATCTGTATTCGTTTTGTCAAGATATGCTTATAGATAAAAGTTAGCCTATTGAAAAGTGAAGAAGTAAAGTAAGAAAAGAAGATAGTTATTAAGTTTTAAAGAGTATGCTTTGAGAAGTAATAAGTAATTAGAAAAGTGAATAAGTAAAGTAAGAAAAGAAGATAGAATTTCAGTTTTAAAGAGTATGCTTTGAGAAGTAATAAGTATTTTGAAAAGTGAAGAAGTAAAGTAAGAAAAGAAGATAGAATTTCAGTTTTAAAGAGTATGCTTTGAGAAGTAATAAGTATTTTGAAAAGTGAAGAAGTAAAGTAAGAAAAGAAGATAGAATTTCAGTTTTAAAGAGTATGCTTTGAGAAGTAATAAGTATTTTGAAAAGTGAAGAAGTAAAGTAAGAAAAGAAGATAGAATTTAAGTTTTAAAGAGTATGCTTTGAGAATTAATAAGTATTTAGAAAAGTGAAGAAGTAAAGTAAGAAAAGAATATCTAATGATAAGTATTCGTAGCAAGCACTAAAATATAAGTTAGAATATCCAAAATGTTAGTAATAATATAATAATTACGAATCTGTATTCGTTTTGTCAAGATATGCTTATAGATGAAAGTTAGCCTATTGAAAAGTGAAGAAGTAAAGTAAGAAAAGAAGATAGTTATTAAGTTTTAAAGAGTATGCTTTGAGAAGTAATAAGTATTTTGAAAAGTGAATAAGTAAAGTAAGAAAAGAAGATAGAATTTCAGTTTTAAAGAGTATGCTTTGAGAAGTAATAAGTATTTTGAAAAGTGAAGAAGTAAAGTAAGAAAAGAATATCTAATGATAAGTATTCCTAGCAAGCACTAAAATATAAGTTAGAATATCCAAAATGTTAGTAATAATATAATAATTACGAATCTGTATTCGTTTTGTCAAGATATGCTTATAGATGAAAGTTAGCCTATTGAAAAGTGAAGAAGTAAAGTAAGAAAAGAAGATAGTTATTAAGTTTTAAAGAGTATGCTTTGAGAAGTAATAAGTATTTTGAAAAGTGAATAAGTAAAGTAAGAAAAGAAGATAGAATTTCAGTTTTAAAGAGTATGCTTTGAGAAGTAATAAGTATTTTGAAAAGTGAAGAAGTAAAGTAAGAAAAGAATATCTAATGATAAGTATTCGTAGCAAGCACTAAAATATAAGTTAGAATATCCAAAATGTTAGTAATAATATAATAATTACGAATCTGTATTCGGTTTGTCAAGATATGCTTATAGATGAAAGTTAGCCTATTGAAAAGTGAAGAAGTAAAGTAAGAAAAGAAGATAGTTATTAAGTTTTAAAGAGTATGCTTTGAGAAGTAATAAGTATTTTGAAAAGTGAATAAGTAAAGTAAGAAAAGAAGATAGAATTTCAGTTTTAAAGAGTATGCTTTGAGAAGTAATAAGTATTTTGAAAAGTGAAGAAGTAAAGTAAGAAAAGAATATCTAATGATAAGTATTCGTAGCAAGCACTAAAATATAAGTTAGAATATCCAAAATGTTAGTAATAATATAATAATTACGAATCTGTATTCGTTTTGTCAAGATATGCTTATAGATGAAAGTTAGCCTATTGAAAAGTGAAGAAGTAAAGTAAGAAAAGAAGATAGTTATTAAGTTTTAAAGAGTATGCTTTGAGAAGTAATAAGTAATTAGAAAAGTGAATAAGTAAAGTAAGAAAAGAAGATAGAATTTCAGTTTTAAAGAGTATGCTTTGAGAAGTAATAAGTATTTTGAAAAGTGAAGAAGTAAAGTAAGAAAAGAATATCTAATGATAAGTATTCGTAGCAAGCACTAAAATATAAGTTAGAATATCCAAAATGTTAGTAATAATATAATAATTACGAATCTGTATTCGTTTTGTCAAGATATGCTTATAGATGAAAGTTAGCCTATTGAAAAGTGAAGAAGTAAAGTAAGAAAAGAAGATAGTTATTAAGTTTTAAAGAGTATGCTTTGAGAAGTAATAAGTAATTAGAAAAGTGAATAAGTAAAGTAAGAAAAGAAGATAGAATTTCAGTTTTAAAGAGTATGCTTTGAGAAGTAATAAGTATTTTGAAAAGTGAAGAAGTAAAGTAAGAAAAGAATATCTAATGATAAGTATTCGTAGCAAGCACTAAAATATAAGTTAGAATATCCAAAATGTTAGTAATAATATAATAATTACGAATCTGTATTCGTTTTGTCAAGATATGCTTATAGATGAAAGTTAGCCTATTGAAAAGTGAAGAAGTAAAGTAAGAAAAGAAGATAGTTATTAAGTTTTAAAGAGTATGCTTTGAGAAGTAATAAGTAATTAGAAAAGTGAATAAGTAAAGTAAGAAAAGAAGATAGAATTTCAGTTTTAAAGAGTATGCTTTGAGAAGTAATTAAGTATTTTGAAAAGTGAAGAAGTAAAGTAAGAAAAGAATATCTAATGATAAGTATTCGTAGCAAGCACTAAAATATAAGTTAGAATATCCAAAATGTTAGTAATAATATAATAATTACGAATCTGTATTCGTTTTGTCAAGATATGCTTATAGATGAAAGTTAGCCTATTGAAAAGTGAAGAAGTAAAGTAAGAAAAGAAGATAGTTATTAAGTTTTAAAGAGTATGCTTTGAGAAGTAATAAGTATTTTGAAAAGTGAATAAGTAAAGTAAGAAAAGAAGATAGAATTTCAGTTTTAAAGAGTATGCTTTGAGAAGTAATAAGTATTTTGAAAAGTGAAGAAGTAAAGTAAGAAAAGAATATCTAATGATAAGTATTCGTAGCAAGCACTAAAATATAAGTTAGAATATCCAAAATGTTAGTAATAATATAATAATTACGAATCTGTATTCGGTTTGTCAAGATATGCTTATAGATGAAAGTTAGCCTATTGAAAAGTGAAGAAGTAAAGTAAGAAAAGAAGATAGTTATTAAGTTTTAAAGAGTATGCTTTGAGAAGTAATAAGTATTTTGAAAAGTGAAGAAGTAAAGTAAGAAAAGAATATCTAATGATAAGTATTCGTAGCAAGCACTAAAATATAAGTTAGAATATCCAAAATGTTAGTAATAATATAATAATTACGAATCTGTATTCGGTTTGTCAAGATATGCTTATAGATGAAAGTTAGCCTATTGAAAAGTGAAGAAGTAAAGTAAGAAAAGAAGATAGTTATTAAGTTTTAAAGAGTATGCTTTGAGAAGTAATAAGTATTTTGAAAAGTGAATAAGTAAAGTAAGAAAAGAAGATAGAATTTCAGTTTTAAAGAGTATGCTTTGAGAAGTAATAAGTATTTTGAAAAGTGAAGAAGTAAAGTAAGAAAAGAATATCTAATGATAAGTATTCGTAGCAAGCACTAAAATATAAGTTAGAATATCCAAAATGTTAGTAATATAATATAATAATTACGAATCTGTATTCGTTTTGTCAAGATATGCTTATAGATGAAAGTTAGCCTATTGAAAAGTGAAGAAGTAAAGTAAGAAAAGAAGATAGTTATTAAGTTTTAAAGAGTATGCTTTGAGAAGTAATAAGTATTTTGAAAAGTGAATAAGTAAAGTAAGAAAAGAAGATAGAATTTCAGTTTTAAAGAGTATGCTTTGAGAAGTAATAAGTATTTTGAAAAGTGAAGAAGTAAAGTAAGAAAAGAATATCTAATGATAAGTATTCGTAGCAAGCACTAAAATATAAGTTAGAATATCCAAAATGTTAGTAATAATATAATAATTACGAATCTGTATTCGGTTTGTCAAGATATGCTTATAGATGAAAGTTAGCCTATTGAAAAGTGAAGAAGTAAAGTAAGAAAAGAAGATAGTTATTAAGTTTTAAAGAGTATGCTTTGAGAAGTAATAAGTATTTTGAAAAGTGAAGAAGTAAAGTAAGAAAAGAATATCTAATGATAAGTATTCGTAGCAAGCACTAAAATATAAGTTAGAATATCCAAAATGTTAGTAATAATATAATAATTACGAATCTGTATTCGGTTTGTCAAGATATGCTTATAGATGAAAGTTAGCCTATTGAAAAGTGAAGAAGTAAAGTAAGAAAAGAAGATAGTTATTAAGTTTTAAAGAGTATGCTTTGAGAAGTAATAAGTATTTTGAAAAGTGAATAAGTAAAGTAAGAAAAGAAGATAGAATTTCAGTTTTAAAGAGTATGCTTTGAGAAGTAATAAGTATTTTTGAAAAGTGAAGAAGTAAAGTAAGAAAAGAATATCTAATGATAAGTATTCGTAGCAAGCACTAAAATATAAGTTAGAATATCCAAAATGTTAGTAATAATATAATAATTACGAATCTGTATTCGTTTTGTCAAGATATGCTTATAGATGAAAGTTAGCCTATTGAAAAGTGAAGAAGTAAAGTAAGAAAAGAAGATAGTTATTAAGTTTTAAAGAGTATGCTTTGAGAAGTAATAAGTATTTTGAAAAGTGAATAAGTAAAGTAAGAAAAGAAGATAGAATTTCAGTTTTAAAGAGTATGCTTTGAGAAGTAATAAGTATTTTGAAAAGTGAAGAAGTAAAGTAAGAAAAGAATATCTAATGATAAGTATTCGTAGCAAGCACTAAAATATAAGTTAGAATATCCAAAATGTTAGTAATAATATAATAATTACGAATCTGTATTCGGTTTGTCAAGATATGCTTATAGATGAAAGTTAGCCTATTGAAAAGTGAAGAAGTAAAGTAAGAAAAGAAGATAGTTATTAAGTTTTAAAGAGTATGCTTTGAGAAGTAATAAGTATTTTGAAAAGTGAAGAAGTAAAGTAAGAAAAGAATATCTAATGATAAGTATTCGTAGCAAGCACTAAAATATAAGTTAGAATATCCAAAATGTTAGTAATAATATAATAATTACGAATCTGTATTCGGTTTGTCAAGATATGCTTATAGATGAAAGTTAGCCTATTGAAAAGTGAAGAAGTAAAGTAAGAAAAGAAGATAGTTATTAAGTTTTAAAGAGTATGCTTTGAGAAGTAATAAGTATTTTGAAAAGTGAATAAGTAAAGTAAGAAAAGAAGATAGAATTTCAGTTTTAAAGAGTATGCTTTGAGAAGTAATAAGTATTTTGAAAAGTGAATAAGTAAAGTAAGAAAAGAAGATAGAATTTCAGTTTTAAAGAGTATGCTTTGAGAAGTAATAAGTATTTTGAAAAGTGAAGAAGTAAAGTAAGAAAAGAATATCTAATGATAAGTATTCGTAGCAAGCACTAAAATATAAGTTAGAATATCCAAAAATGTTAGTAATAATATAATAATTACGAATCTGTATTCGGTTTGTCAAGATATGCTTATAGATGAAAGTTAGCCTATTGAAAAGTGAAGAAGTAAAGTAAGAAAAGAAGATAGTTATTAAGTTTTTAAAGAGTATGCTTTGAGAAGTAATAAGTATTTTGAAAAGTGAATAAGTAAAGTAAGAAAAGAAGATAGAATTTCAGTTTTAAAGAGTATGCTTTGAGAAGTAATAAGTATTTTGAAAAGTGAAGAAGTAAAGTAAGAAAAGAATATCTAATGATAAGTATTCGTAGCAAGCACTAAAATATAAGTTAGAATATCCAAAATGTTAGTAATAATATAATAATTACGAATCTGTATTCGTTTTGTCAAGATATGCTTATAGATGAAAGTTAGCCTATTGAAAAGTGAAGAAGTAAAGTAAGAAAAGAAGATAGTTATTAAGTTTTAAAGAGTATGCTTTGAGAAGTAATAAGTAATTAGAAAAGTGAATAAGTAAAGTAAGAAAAGAAGATAGAATTTCAGTTTTAAAGAGTATGCTTTGAGAAGTAATAAGTATTTTGAAAAGTGAAGAAGTAAAGTAAGAAAAGAATATCTAATGATAAGTATTCGTAGCAAGCACTAAAATATAAGTTAGAATATCCAAAATGTTAGTAATAATATAATAATTACGAATCTGTATTCGTTTTGTCAAGATATGCTTATAGATGAAAGTTAGCCTATTGAAAAGTGAAGAAGTAAAGTAAGAAAAGAAGATAGTTATTAAGTTTTAAAGAGTATGCTTTGAGAAGTAATAAGTATTTTGAAAAGTGAATAAGTAAAGTAAGAAAAGAAGATAGAATTTCAGTTTTAAAGAGTATGCTTTGAGAAGTAATAAGTATTTTGAAAAGTGAAGAAGTAAAGTAAGAAAAGAATATCTAATGATAAGTATTCGTAGCAAGCACTAAAATATAAGTTAGAATATCCAAAATGTTAGTAATAATATAATAATTACGAATCTGTATTCGGTTTGTCAAGATATGCTTATAGATGAAAGTTAGCCTATTGAAAAGTGAAGAAGTAAAGTAAGAAAAGAAGATAGTTATTAAGTTTTAAAGAGTATGCTTTGAGAAGTAATAAGTATTTTGAAAAGTGAAGAAGTAAAGTAAGAAAAGAATATCTAATGATAAGTATTCGTAGCAAGCACTAAAATATAAGTTAGAATATCCAAAATGTTAGTAATAATATAATAATTACGAATCTGTATTCGGTTTGTCAAGATATGCTTATAGATGAAAGTTAGCCTATTGAAAAGTGAAGAAGTAAAGTAAGAAAAGAAGATAGTTATTAAGTTTTAAAGAGTATGCTTTGAGAAGTAATAAGTATTTTGAAAAGTGAATAAGTAAAGTAAGAAAAGAAGATAGAATTTCAGTTTTTAAAGAGTATGCTTTGAGAAGTAATAAGTATTTTGAAAAGTGAATAAGTAAAGTAAGAAAAGAAGATAGAATTTCAGTTTTAAAGAGTATGCTTTGAGAAGTAATAAGTATTTTGAAAAGTGAAGAAGTAAAGTAAGAAAAGAATATCTAATGATAAGTATTCGTAGCAAGCACTAAAATATAAGTTAGAATATCCAAAATGTTAGTAATAATATAATAATTACGAATCTGTATTCGGTTTGTCAAGATATGCTTATAGATGAAAGTTAGCCTATTGAAAAGTGAAGAAGTAAAGTAAGAAAAGAAGATAGTTATTAAGTTTTAAAGAGTATGCTTTGAGAAGTAATAAGTATTTTGAAAAGTGAAGAAGTAAAGTAAGAAAAGAATATCTAATGATAAGTATTCGTAGCAAGCACTAAAATATAAGTTAGAATATCCAAATGTTAGTAATAATATAATAATTACGAATCTGTATTCGGTTTGTCAAGATATGCTTATAGATGAAAGTTAGCCTATTGAAAAGTGAAGAAGTAAAGTAAGAAAAGAAGATAGTTATTAAGTTTTAAAGAGTATGCTTTGAGAAGTAATAAGTATTTTGAAAAGTGAATAAGTAAAGTAAGAAAAGAAGATAGAATTTCAGTTTTAAAGAGTATGCTTTGAGAAGTAATAAGTATTTTGAAAAGTGAAGAAGTAAAGTAAGAAAAGAATATCTAATGATAAGTATTCGTAGCAAGCACTAAAATATAAGTTAGAATATCCAAAATGTTAGTAATAATATAATAATACGAATCTGTATTCGTTTTGTCAAGATATGCTTATAGATGAAAGTTAGCCTATTGAAAAGTGAAGAAGTAAAGTAAGAAAAGAAGATAGTTATTAAGTTTTAAAGAGTATGCTTTGAGAAGTAATAAGTATTAGAAAAGTGAATAAGTAAAGTAAGAAAAGAAGATAGAATTTCAGTTTTAAAGAGTATGCTTTGAGAAGTAATAAGTATTTGAAAAGTGAAGAAGTAAAGTAAGAAAAGAATATCTAATGATAAGTATTCGTAGCAAGCACTAAAATATAAGTTAGAATATCCAAAATGTTAGTAATAATATAATAATTACGAATCTGTATTCGTTTTGTCAAGATATGCTTATAGATGAAAGTTAGCCTATTGAAAAGTGAAGAAGTAAAGTAAGAAAAGAAGATAGTTATTAAGTTTTAAAGAGTATGCTTTGAGAAGTAATAAGTATTTTGAAAAGTGAATAAGTAAAGTAAGAAAAGAAGATAGAATTTCAGTTTTAAAGAGTATGCTTTGAGAAGTAATAAGTATTTTGAAAGTGAAGAAGTAAAGTAAGAAAAGAATATCTAATGATAAGGTATTCGTAGCAAGCACTAAAATATAAGTTAGAATATCCAAAATGTTAGTAATAATATAATAATTACGAATCTGTATTCGGTTTGTCAAGATATGCTTATAGATGAAAGTTAGCCTATTGAAAAGTGAAGAAGTAAAGTAAGAAAAGAAGATAGTTATTAAGTTTTAAAGAGTATGCTTTGAGAAGTAATAAGTATTTTGAAAAGTGAAGAAGTAAAGTAAGAAAAGAATATCTAATGATAAGTATTCGTAGCAAGCACTAAAATATAAGTTAGAATATCCAAAATGTTAGTAATAATATAATAATTACGAATCTGTATTCGGTTTGTCAAGATATGCTTATAGATGAAAGTTAGCCTATTGAAAAGTGAAGAAGTAAAGTAAGAAAAGAAGATAGTTATTAAGTTTTAAAGAGTATGCTTTGAGAAGTAATAAGTATTTTGAAAAGTGAATAAGTAAAGTAAGAAAAGAAGATAGAATTTCAGTTTTAAAGAGTATGCTTTGAGAAGTAATAAGTATTTTGAAAAGTGAATAAGTAAAGTAAGAAAAGAAGATAGAATTTTCAGTTTTAAAGAGTATGCTTTGAGAAGTAATAAGTATTTTGAAAAGTGAAGAAGTAAAGTAAGAAAAGAATATCTAATGATAAGTATTCGTAGCAAGCACTAAAATATAAGTTAGAATATCCAAAATGTTAGTAATAATATAATAATTACGAATCTGTATTCGGTTTGTCAAGATATGCTTATAGATGAAAGTTAGCCTATTGAAAAGTGAAGAAGTAAAGTAAGAAAAGAAGATAGTTATTAAGTTTTAAAGAGTATGCTTTGAGAAGTAATAAGTATTTTGAAAAGTGAAGAAGTAAAGTAAGAAAAGAATATCTAATGATAAGTATTCGTAGCAAGCACTAAAATATAAGTTAGAATATCCAAAATGTTAGTAATAATATAATAATTACGAATCTGTATTCGGTTTGTCAAGATATGCTTATAGATGAAAGTTAGCCTATTGAAAAGTGAAGAAGTAAAGTAAGAAAAGAAGATAGTTATTAAGTTTTAAAGAGTATGCTTTGAGAAGTAATAAGTATTTTGAAAAGTGAATAAGTAAAGTAAGAAAAGAAGATAGAATTTCAGTTTTAAAGAGTATGCTTTGAGAAGTAATAAGTATTTTGAAAAGTGAATAAGTAAAGTAAGAAAAGAAGATAGAATTTCAGTTTTAAAGAGTATGCTTTGAGAAGTAATAAGTATTTTGAAAAGTGAAGAAGTAAAGTAAGAAAAGAATATCTAATGATAAGTATTCGTAGCAAGCACTAAAATATAAGTTAGAATATCCAAAATGTTAGTAATAATATAATAATTACGAATCTGTATTCGGTTTGTCAAGATATGCTTATAGATGAAAGTTAGCCTATTGAAAAGTGAAGAAGTAAAGTAAGAAAAGAAGATAGTTATTAAGTTTTAAAGAGTATGCTTTGAGAAGTAATAAGTATTTTGAAAAGTGAATAAGTAAAGTAAGAAAAGAAGATAGAATTTCAGTTTTAAAGAGTATGCTTTGAGAAGTAATAAGTATTTTGAAAAGTGAATAAGTAAAGTAAGAAAGAAGATAGAATTTCAGTTTTAAAGAGTATGCTTTGAGAAGTAATAAGTATTTTGAAAAGTGAAGAAGTAAAGTAAGAAAAGAATATCTAATGATAAGTATTCGTAGCAAGCACTAAAATATAAGTTAGAATATCCAAAATGTTAGTAATAATATAATAATTACGAATCTGTATTCGGTTTGTCAAGATATGCTTATAGATGAAAGTTAGCCTATTGAAAAGTGAAGAAGTAAAGTAAGAAAAGAAGATAGTTATTAAGTTTTTAAAGAGTATGCTTTGAGAAGTAATAAGTATTTTGAAAAGTGAAGAAGTAAAGTAAGAAAAGAATATCTAATGATAAGTATTCGTAGCAAGCACTAAAATATAAGTTAGAATATCCAAAATGTTAGTAATAATATAATAATTACGAATCTGTATTCGGTTTGTCAAGATATGCTTATAGATGAAAGTTAGCCTATTGAAAAGTGAAGAAGTAAAGTAAGAAAAGAAGATAGTTATTAAGTTTTAAAGAGTATGCTTTGAGAAGTAATAAGTATTTTGAAAAGTGAATAAGTAAAGTAAGAAAAGAAGATAGAATTTCAGTTTTAAAGAGTATGCTTTGAGAAGTAATAAGTATTTTGAAAAGTGAATAAGTAAAGTAAGAAAGAAGATAGAATTTCAGTTTTAAAGAGTATGCTTTGAGAAGTAATAAGTATTTTGAAAAGTGAAGAAGTAAAGTAAGAAAAGAATATCTAATGATAAGTATTCGTAGCAAGCACTAAAATATAAGTTAGAATATCCAAAATGTTAGTAATAATATAATAATTACGAATCTGTATTCGGTTTGTCAAGATATGCTTATAGATGAAAGTTAGCCTATTGAAAAGTGAAGAAGTAAAGTAAGAAAAGAAGATAGTTATTAAGTTTTAAAGAGTATGCTTTGAGAAGTAATAAGTATTTTGAAAAGTGAATAAGTAAAGTAAGAAAAGAAGATAGAATTTCAGTTTTAAAGAGTATGCTTTGAGAAGTAATAAGTATTTTGAAAAGTGAATAAGTAAAGTAAGAAAAGAAGATAGAATTTCAGTTTTAAAGAGTATGCTTTGAGAAGTAATAAGTATTTTGAAAAGTGAAGAAGTAAAGTAAGAAAAGAATATCTAATGATAAGTATTCGTAGCAAGCACTAAAATATAAGTTAGAATATCCAAAATGTTAGTAATAATATAATAATTACGAATCTGTATTCGGTTTGTCAAGATATGCTTATAGATGAAAGTTAGCCTATTGAAAAGTGAAGAAGTAAAGTAAGAAAAGAAGATAGTTATTAAGTTTTAAAGAGTATGCTTTGAGAAGTAATAAGTATTTTGAAAAGTGAATAAGTAAAGTAAGAAAAGAAGATAGAATTTCAGTTTTAAAGAGTATGCTTTGAGAAGTAATAAGTATTTTGAAAAGTGAAGAAGTAAAGTAAGAAAAGAATATCTAATGATAAGTATTCGTAGCAAGCACTAAAATATAAGTTAGAATATCCAAAATGTTAGTAATAATATAATAATTACGAATCTGTATTCGTTTTGTCAAGATATGCTTATAGATGAAAGTTAGCCTATTGAAAAGTGAAGAAGTAAAGTAAGAAAAGAAGATAGTTATTAAGTTTTAAAGAGTATGCTTTGAGAAGTAATAAGTAATTAGAAAAGTGAATAAGTAAAGTAAGAAAAGAAGATAGAATTTCAGTTTTAAAGAGTATGCTTTGAGAAGTAATAAGTATTTTGAAAAGTGAAGAAGTAAAGTAAGAAAAGAATATCTAATGATAAGTATTCGTAGCAAGCACTAAAATATAAGTTAGAATATCCAAAATGTTAGTAATAATATAATAATTACGAATCTGTATTCGTTTTGTCAAGATATGCTTATAGATGAAAGTTAGCCTATTGAAAAGTGAAGAAGTAAAGTAAGAAAAGAAGATAGTTATTAAGTTTTAAAGAGTATGCTTTGAGAAGTAATAAGTATTTTGAAAAGTGAATAAGTAAAGTAAGAAAAGAAGATAGAATTTCAGTTTTAAAGAGTATGCTTTGAGAAGTAATAAGTATTTTGAAAAGTGAAGAAGTAAAGTAAGAAAAGAAGATAGAATTTCAGTTTTAAAGAGTATGCTTTGAGAAGTAATAAGTATTTTGAAAAGTGAAGAAGTAAAGTAAGAAAAGAATATCTAATGATAAGTATTCGTAGCAAGCACTAAAATATAAGTTAGAATATCCAAAATGTTAGTAATAATATAATAATTACGAATCTGTATTCGGTTTGTCAAGATATGCTTATAGATGAAAGTTAGCCTATTGAAAAGTGAAGAAGTAAAGTAAGAAAAGAAGATAGTTATTAAGTTTTAAAGAGTATGCTTTGAGAAGTAATAAGTATTTTGAAAAGTGAATAAGTAAAGTAAGAAAAGAAGATAGAATTTCAGTTTTAAAGAGTATGCTTTGAGAAGTAATAAGTATTTTGAAAAGTGAATAAGTAAAGTAAGAAAAGAAGATAGAATTTCAGTTTTAAAGAGTATGCTTTGAGAAGTAATAAGTATTTTGAAAAGTGAAGAAGTAAAGTAAGAAAAGAATATCTAATGATAAGTATTCGTAGCAAGCACTAAAATATAAGTTAGAATATCCAAAATGTTAGTAATAATATAATAATTACGAATCTGTATTCGGTTTGTCAAGATATGCTTATAGATGAAAGTTAGCCTATTGAAAAGTGAAGAAGTAAAGTAAGAAAAGAAGATAGTTATTAAGTTTTAAAGAGTATGCTTTGAGAAGTAATAAGTATTTTGAAAAGTGAATAAGTAAAGTAAGAAAAGAAGATAGAATTTCAGTTTTAAAGAGTATGCTTTGAGAAGTAATAAGTATTTTGAAAAGTGAATAAGTAAAGTAAGAAAAGAAGATAGAATTTCAGTTTTAAAGAGTATGCTTTGAGAAGTAATAAGTATTTTGAAAAGTGAAGAAGTAAAGTAAGAAAAGAATATCTAATGATAAGTATTCGTAGCAAGCACTAAAATATAAGTTAGAATATCCAAAATGTTAGTAATAATATAATAATTACGAATCTGTATTCGGTTTGTCAAGATATGCTTATAGATGAAAGTTAGCCTATTGAAAAGTGAAGAAGTAAAGTAAGAAAAGAAGATAGTTATTAAGTTTTAAAGAGTATGCTTTGAGAAGTAATAAGTATTTTGAAAAGTGAATAAGTAAAGTAAGAAAAGAAGATAGAATTTCAGTTTAAAGAGTATGCTTTGAGAAGTAATAAGTATTTTGAAAAGTGAAGAAGTAAAGTAAGAAAAGAATATCTAATGATAAGTATTCGTAGCAAGCACTAAAATATAAGTTAGAATATCCAAAATGTTAGTAATAATATAATAATTACGAATCTGTATTCGTTTTGTCAAGATATGCTTATAGATGAAAGTTAGCCTATTGAAAAGTGAAGAAGTAAAGTAAGAAAAGAAGATAGTTATTAAGTTTTAAAGAGTATGCTTTGAGAAGTAATAAGTAATTAGAAAAGTGAATAAGTAAAGTAAGAAAAGAAGATAGAATTTCAGTTTTAAAGAGTATGCTTTGAGAAGTAATAAGTATTTTGAAAAGTGAAGAAGTAAAGTAAGAAAAGAATATCTAATGATAAGTATTCGTAGCAAGCACTAAAATATAAGTTAGAATATCCAAAATGTTAGTAATAATATAATAATTACGAATCTGTATTCGGTTTGTCAAGATATGCTTATAGATGAAAGTTAGCCTATTGAAAAGTGAAGAAGTAAAGTAAGAAAAGAAGATAGTTATTAAGTTTTAAAGAGTATGCTTTGAGAAGTAATAAGTATTTTGAAAAGTGAATAAGTAAAGTAAGAAAAGAAGATAGAATTTCAGTTTTAAAGAGTATGCTTTGAGAAGTAATAAGTATTTTGAAAAGTGAATAAGTAAAGTAAGAAAAGAAGATAGAATTTCAGTTTTAAAGAGTATGCTTTGAGAAGTAATAAGTATTTTGAAAAGTGAAGAAGTAAAGTAAGAAAAGAATATCTAATGATAAGTATTCGTAGCAAGCACTAAAATATAAGTTAGAATATCCAAAATGTTAGTAATAATATAATAATTACGAATCTGTATTCGGTTTGTCAAGATATGCTTATAGATGAAAGTTAGCCTATTGAAAAGTGAAGAAGTAAAGTAAGAAAAGAAGATAGTTATTAAGTTTTAAAGAGTATGCTTTGAGAAGTAATAAGTATTTTGAAAAGTGAATAAGTAAAGTAAGAAAAGAAGATAGAATTTCAGTTTTAAAGAGTATGCTTTGAGAAGTAATAAGTATTTTGAAAAGTGAATAAGTAAAGTAAGAAAAGAAGATAGAATTTCAGTTTTAAAGAGTATGCTTTGAGAAGTAATAAGTATTTTGAAAAGTGAAGAAGTAAAGTAAGAAAAGAATATCTAATGATAAGTATTCGTAGCAAGCACTAAAATATAAGTTAGAATATCCAAAATGTTAGTAATAATATAATAATTACGAATCTGTATTCGGTTTGTCAAGATATGCTTATAGATGAAAGTTAGCCTATTGAAAAGTGAAGAAGTAAAGTAAGAAAAGAAGATAGTTATTAAGTTTTAAAGAGTATGCTTTGAGAAGTAATAAGTATTTTGAAAAGTGAATAAGTAAAGTAAGAAAAGAAGATAGAATTTCAGTTTTAAAGAGTATGCTTTGAGAAGTAATAAGTATTTTGAAAAGTGAAGAAGTAAAGTAAGAAAAGAATATCTAATGATAAGTATTCGTAGCAAGCACTAAAATATAAGTTAGAATATCCAAAATGTTAGTAATAATATAATAATTACGAATCTGTATTCGTTTTGTCAAGATATGCTTATAGATGAAAGTTAGCCTATTGAAAAGTGAAGAAGTAAAGTAAGAAAAGAAGATAGTTATTAAGTTTTAAAGAGTATGCTTTGAGAAGTAATAAGTAATTAGAAAAGTGAATAAGTAAAGTAAGAAAAGAAGATAGAATTTCAGTTTTAAAGAGTATGCTTTGAGAAGTAATAAGTATTTTGAAAAGTGAAGAAGTAAAGTAAGAAAAGAATATCTAATGATAAGTATTCGTAGCAAGCACTAAAATATAAGTTAGAATATCCAAAATGTTAGTAATAATATAATAATTACGAATCTGTATTCGTTTTGTCAAGATATGCTTATAGATGAAAGTTAGCCTATTGAAAAGTGAAGAAGTAAAGTAAGAAAAGAAGATAGTTATTAAGTTTTAAAGAGTATGCTTTGAGAAGTAATAAGTATTTTGAAAAGTGAATAAGTAAAGTAAGAAAAGAAGATAGAATTTCAGTTTTAAAGAGTATGCTTTGAGAAGTAATAAGTATTTTGAAAAGTGAAGAAGTAAAGTAAGAAAAGAAGATAGAATTTCAGTTTTAAAGAGTATGCTTTGAGAAGTAATAAGTATTTTGAAAAGTGAAGAAGTAAAGTAAGAAAAGAATATCTAATGATAAGTATTCGTAGCAAGCACTAAAATATAAGTTAGAATATCCAAAATGTTAGTAATAATATAATAATTACGAATCTGTATTCGGTTTGTCAAGATATGCTTATAGATGAAAGTTAGCCTATTGAAAAGTGAAGAAGTAAAGTAAGAAAAGAAGATAGTTATTAAGTTTTAAAGAGTATGCTTTGAGAAGTAATAAGTATTTTGAAAAGTGAATAAGTAAAGTAAGAAAAGAAGATAGAATTTCAGTTTTAAAGAGTATGCTTTGAGAAGTAATAAGTATTTTGAAAAGTGAATAAGTAAAGTAAGAAAAGAAGATAGAATTTCAGTTTTAAAGAGTATGCTTTGAGAAGTAATAAGTATTTTGAAAAGTGAAGAAGTAAAGTAAGAAAAGAATATCTAATGATAAGTATTCGTAGCAAGCACTAAAATATAAGTTAGAATATCCAAAATGTTAGTAATAATATAATAATTACGAATCTGTATTCGGTTTGTCAAGATATGCTTATAGATGAAAGTTAGCCTATTGAAAAGTGAAGAAGTAAAGTAAGAAAAGAAGATAGTTATTAAGTTTTAAAGAGTATGCTTTGAGAAGTAATAAGTATTTTGAAAAGTGAATAAGTAAAGTAAGAAAAGAAGATAGAATTTCAGTTTTAAAGAGTATGCTTTGAGAAGTAATAAGTATTTTGAAAAGTGAATAAGTAAAGTAAGAAAAGAAGATAGAATTTCAGTTTTAAAGAGTATGCTTTGAGAAGTAATAAGTATTTTGAAAAGTGAAGAAGTAAAGTAAGAAAAGAATATCTAATGATAAGTATTCGTAGCAAGCACTAAAATATAAGTTAGAATATCCAAAATGTTAGTAATAATATAATAATTACGAATCTGTATTCGGTTTGTCAAGATATGCTTATAGATGAAAGTTAGCCTATTGAAAAGTGAAGAAGTAAAGTAAGAAAAGAAGATAGTTATTAAGTTTTAAAGAGTATGCTTTGAGAAGTAATAAGTATTTTGAAAAGTGAATAAGTAAAGTAAGAAAAGAAGATAGAATTTCAGTTTTAAAGAGTATGCTTTGAGAAGTAATAAGTATTTTGAAAAGTGAAGAAGTAAAGTAAGAAAAGAATATCTAATGATAAGTATTCGTAGCAAGCACTAAAATATAAGTTAGAATATCCAAAATGTTAGTAATAATATAATAATTACGAATCTGTATTCGTTTTGTCAAGATATGCTTATAGATGAAAGTTAGCCTATTGAAAAGTGAAGAAGTAAAGTAAGAAAAGAAGATAGTTATTAAGTTTTAAAGAGTATGCTTTGAGAAGTAATAAGTAATTAGAAAAGTGAATAAGTAAAGTAAGAAAAGAAGATAGAATTTCAGTTTTAAAGAGTATGCTTTGAGAAGTAATAAGTATTTTGAAAAGTGAAGAAGTAAAGTAAGAAAAGAATATCTAATGATAAGTATTCGTAGCAAGCACTAAAATATAAGTTAGAATATCCAAAATGTTAGTAATAATATAATAATTACGAATCTGTATTCGTTTTGTCAAGATATGCTTATAGATGAAAGTTAGCCTATTGAAAAGTGAAGAAGTAAAGTAAGAAAAGAAGATAGTTATTAAGTTTTAAAGAGTATGCTTTGAGAAGTAATAAGTATTTTGAAAAGTGAATAAGTAAAGTAAGAAAAGAAGATAGAATTTCAGTTTTAAAGAGTATGCTTTGAGAAGTAATAAGTATTTTGAAAAGTGAAGAAGTAAAGTAAGAAAAGAATATCTAATGATAAGTATTCGTAGCAAGCACTAAAATATAAGTTAGAATATCCAAAATGTTAGTAATAATATAATAATTACGAATCTGTATTCGGTTTGTCAAGATATGCTTATAGATGAAAGTTAGCCTATTGAAAAGTGAAGAAGTAAAGTAAGAAAAGAAGATAGTTATTAAGTTTTAAAGAGTATGCTTTGAGAAGTAATAAGTATTTTGAAAAGTGAATAAGTAAAGTAAGAAAAGAAGATAGAATTTCAGTTTTAAAGAGTATGCTTTGAGAAGTAATAAGTATTTTGAAAAGTGAAGAAGTAAAGTAAGAAAAGAATATCTAATGATAAGTATTCGTAGCAAGCACTAAAATATAAGTTAGAATATCCAAAATGTTAGTAATAATATAATAATTACGAATCTGTATTCGTTTTGTCAAGATATGCTTATAGATGAAAGTTAGCCTATTGAAAAGTGAAGAAGTAAAGTAAGAAAAGAAGATAGTTATTAAGTTTTAAAGAGTATGCTTTGAGAAGTAATAAGTAATTAGAAAAGTGAATAAGTAAAGTAAGAAAAGAAGATAGAATTTCAGTTTTAAAGAGTATGCTTTGAGAAGTAATAAGTATTTTGAAAAGTGAAGAAGTAAAGTAAGAAAAGAATATCTAATGATAAGTATTCGTAGCAAGCACTAAAATATAAGTTAGAATATCCAAAATGTTAGTAATAATATAATAATTACGAATCTGTATTCGTTTTGTCAAGATATGCTTATAGATGAAAGTTAGCCTATTGAAAAGTGAAGAAGTAAAGTAAGAAAAGAAGATAGTTATTAAGTTTTAAAGAGTATGCTTTGAGAAGTAATAAGTAATTAGAAAAGTGAATAAGTAAAGTAAGAAAAGAAGATAGAATTTCAGTTTTAAAGAGTATGCTTTGAGAAGTAATAAGTATTTTGAAAAGTGAAGAAGTAAAGTAAGAAAAGAATATCTAATGATAAGTATTCGTAGCAAGCACTAAAATATAAGTTAGAATATCCAAAATGTTAGTAATAATATAATAATTACGAATCTGTATTCGTTTTGTCAAGATATGCTTATAGATGAAAGTTAGCCTATTGAAAAGTGAAGAAGTAAAGTAAGAAAAGAAGATAGTTATTAAGTTTTAAAGAGTATGCTTTGAGAAGTAATAAGTATTTTGAAAAGTGAATAAGTAAAGTAAGAAAAGAAGATAGAATTTCAGTTTTAAAGAGTATGCTTTGAGAAGTAATAAGTATTTTGAAAAGTGAAGAAGTAAAGTAAGAAAAGAATATCTAATGATAAGTATTCGTAGCAAGCACTAAAATATAAGTTAGAATATCCAAAATGTTAGTAATAATATAATAATTACGAATCTGTATTCGGTTTGTCAAGATATGCTTATAGATGAAAGTTAGCCTATTGAAAAGTGAAGAAGTAAAGTAAGAAAAGAAGATAGTTATTAAGTTTTAAAGAGTATGCTTTGAGAAGTAATAAGTATTTTGAAAAGTGAATAAGTAAAGTAAGAAAAGAAGATAGAATTTCAGTTTTAAAGAGTATGCTTTGAGAAGTAATAAGTATTTTGAAAAGTGAATAAGTAAAGTAAGAAAAGAAGATAGAATTTCAGTTTTAAAGAGTATGCTTTGAGAAGTAATAAGTATTTTGAAAAGTGAAGAAGTAAAGTAAGAAAAGAATATCTAATGATAAGTATTCGTAGCAAGCACTAAAATATAAGTTAGAATATCCAAAATGTTAGTAATAATATAATAATTACGAATCTGTATTCGGTTTGTCAAGATATGCTTATAGATGAAAGTTAGCCTATTGAAAAGTGAAGAAGTAAAGTAAGAAAAGAAGATAGTTATTAAGTTTTAAAGAGTATGCTTTGAGAAGTAATAAGTATTTTGAAAAGTGAATAAGTAAAGTAAGAAAAGAAGATAGAATTTCAGTTTTAAAGAGTATGCTTTGAGAAGTAATAAGTATTTTGAAAAGTGAAGAAGTAAAGTAAGAAAAGAATATCTAATGATAAGTATTCGTAGCAAGCACTAAAATATAAGTTAGAATATCCAAAATGTTAGTAATAATATAATAATTACGAATCTGTATTCGTTTTGTCAAGATATGCTTATAGATGAAAGTTAGCCTATTGAAAAGTGAAGAAGTAAAGTAAGAAAAGAAGATAGTTATTAAGTTTTAAAGAGTATGCTTTGAGAAGTAATAAGTAATTAGAAAAGTGAATAAGTAAAGTAGAAAAGAAGATAGAATTTCAGTTTTAAAGAGTATGCTTTGAGAGTAATAAGTATTTTGAAAAGTGAAGAAGTAAAGTAAGAAAAGAATATCTAATGATAAGTATTCGTAGCAAGCACTAAAATATAAGTTAGAATATCCAAAATGTTAGTAATAATATAATAATTACGAATCTGTATTCGTTTTGTCAAGATATGCTTATAGATGAAAGTTAGCCTATTGAAAAGTGAAGAAGTAAAGTAAGAAAAGAAGATAGTTATTAAGTTTTAAAGAGTATGCTTTGAGAAGTAATAAGTATTTTGAAAAGTGAATAAGTAAAGTAGAAAAGAAGATAGAATTTCAGTTTTAAAGAGTATGCTTTGAGAAGTAATAAGTATTTGAAAAGTGAAGAAGTAAAGTAAGAAAAGAATATCTAATGATAAGTATTCGTAGCAAGCACTAAAATATAAGTTAG
>CAMPDV010004648.1:0-30604 GCA_946699065.1 Loxodes magnus
TTTCAGTTTAAAAGAGTATGTTTTGAGAAGTAATAAGTAGTTTGAAAAGTGAAGAAGTAAAGTAAGAAAAGAAGATAGAATTTCAGTTTTAAGGATTATTTTAGGAGAAGAAATAAGTATTTTGAAAAGTGAAGAAGTAAAGTAAGAAAAGAAGATATAATTTCAGTTTTAAGGAGTATGCTTTGAGAAGTAATAAGTATTTTAAAAAGTGAAGAAGTAAAGTAAGAAAAGAAGATAGAATTTCAGTTTTAAGTATTATGTTTTGAGAAGTAATAAGTAGTTTGAAAAGTGAAGAAGTAAAGTAAGAAAAGAAGATATAATTTCAGTTTTAAGGAGTATGCTTTGAGAAGTAATAAGTATTTTGAAAAGTGAAGAAGTAAAGTAAGAAAAGAAGATAGAATTTCAGTTTTAAGTAGTATGCTTTGAGAAGTAATAAGTATTTAGAAAAGTGAAGAAGTAAAGTAAGAAAAGAATATAGAATTTCAGTTTTAAGTAGTATGCTTTGAGAAGTAATAAGTATTTTGAAAAGTGAAGAAATAAAGTAAGAAAAGAAGATAGAATTTCAGTTTTAAGTATTATTTTAGGAGAAGTAATAAGTATTTAGAAAAGTGAAGAAGTAAAGTAAGAAAAGAAGATATAATTTCAGTTTTAAGGAGTATGCTTTTAGAAGTAATAAGTATTTTGAAAAGTGAAGAAGTAAAGTAAGAAAAGAAGATATAATTTCAGTTTTAAGTATTATGTTTAGGAGAAGAAATAAGTATTTTGAAAAGTGAAGAAGTAAAGTAAGAAAAGAAGATAGAATTTCAGTTTTAAGGATTATTTTAGGAGAAGAAATAAGTATTTTGAAAAGTGAAGAAGTAAAGTAAGAAAAGAAGATATAATTTCAGTTTTAAGGAGTATGCTTTGAGAAGTAATAAGTATTTAGAAAAGTGAAGAAGTAAAGTAAGAAAAGAAGATAGAATTTCAGTTTTAAGTATTATGTTTTGAGAAGTAATAAGTATTTTGAAAAGTGAAGAAGTAAAGTAAGAAAAGAAGATAGATTTTCAGTTTTAAGTATTATTTCAGGAGAAGTAATAAGTATTTAGAAAAGTGAAGAAGTAAAGTAAGAAAAGAAGATAGAATTTCAGTTTTAAGTAGTATGCTTTGAGAAGTAATAAGTATTTTGAAAAGTGAAGAAGTAAAGTAAGAAAAGAAGATAGAATTTCAGTTTTAAGGATTATGTTTTGAGAAGTAATAAGTAGTTTGAAAAGTGAAGAAGTAAAGTAAGAAAAGAAGATAGAATTTCAGTTTTAAGGATTATTTTAGGAGAAGAAATAAGTATTTTGAAAAGTGAAGAAGTAAAGTAAGAAAAGAAGATATAATTTCAGTTTTAAGGAGTATGCTTTTAGAAGTAATAAGTATTTTGAAAAGTGAAGAAGTAAAGTAAGAAAAGAAGATATAATTTCAGTTTTAAGTATTATTTTAGGAGAAGTAATAAGTATTTTGAAAAGTGAAGAAGTAAAGTAAGAAAAGAAGATAGAATTTCAGTTTTAAGGATTATTTTAGGAGAAGAAATAAGTATTTTGAAAAGTGAAGAAGTAAAGTAAGAAAAGAAGATATAATTTCAGTTTTAAGGAGTATGCTTTGAGAAGTAATAAGTATTTAGAAAAGTGAAGAAGTAAAGTAAGAAAAGAATATAGAATTTCAGTTTTAAGTATTATTTTAGGAGAAGTAATAAGTATTTAGAAAAGTGAAGAAGTAAAGTAAGAAAAGAAGATAGAATTTCAGTTTTAAGGATTATTTTAGGAGAAGTAATAAGTATTTAGAAAAGTGAAGAAGTAAAGTAAGAAAAGAAGATAGAATTTCAGTTTTAAGTATTATTTTAGGAGAAGTAATAAGTATTTAGAAAAGTGAAGAAGTAAAGTAAGAAAAGAAGATAGAATTTCAGTTTTAAGGATTATTTTAGGAGAAGAAATAAGTATTTTGAAAAGTGAAGAAGTAAAGTAAGAAAAGAAGATAGAATTTCAGTTTTAAGTAGTATGCTTTGAGAAGAAATAAGTATTTTGAAAAGTGAAGAAGTAAAGTAAGAAAAGAATATAGAATTTCAGTTTTAAGTATTATGTTTAGGAGAAGAAATAAGTATTTTGAAAAGTGAAGAAGTAAAGTAAGAAAAGAAGATAGAATTTCAGTTTTAAGTATTATTTTAGGAGAAGTAATAAGTATTTTGAAAAGTGAAGAAGTAAAGTAAGAAAAGAAGATATAATTTCATTTTAAGGAGTATGCTTTTAGAAGAAATAAGTATTTTGAAAAGTGAAGAAGTAAAGTAAGAAAAGAAGATATAATTTCAGTTTTAAGGAGTATGCTTTGAGAAGTAATAAGTATTTTAAAAAGTGTAGAAGTAAAGTAAGAAAAGAAGATAGAATTTCAGTTTTAAGGATTATTTTAGGAGAAGAAATAAGTATTTTGAAAAGTGAAGAAGTAAAGTAAGAAAAGAAGATATAATTTCAGTTTTAAGTATTGTTTTAGGAGAAGTAATAAGTATTTAGAAAAGTGAAGAAGTAAAGTAAGAAAAGAAGATAGAATTTCAGTTTTAAGGATTATTTTAGGAGAAGAAATAAGTATTTTGAAAAGTGAAGAAGTAAAGTAAGAAAAGAAGATATAATTTCAGTTTTAAGGAGTATGCTTTGAGAAGTAATAAGTATTTTGAAAAGTGAAGAAGTAAAGTAAGAAAAGAAGATTAAATTTCAGTTTTAAGGATTATTTTAGGAGAAGAAATAAGTATTTTGAAAAGTGAAGAAGTAAAGTAAGAAAAGAAGATATAATTTCAGTTTTAAGGAGTATGCTTTGAGAAGTAATAAGTATTTTGAAAAGTGAAGAAGTAAAGTAAGAAAAGAAGATAGAATTTCAGTTTTAAGTATTATGTTTTGAGAAGTAATAAGTATTTTGAAAAGTCAGGAAGTAAAGTAAGAAAAGAAGATAGAATTTCAGTTTTAAGGAGTATGCTTTGAGAAGTAATAAGTATTTTGAAAAGTGAAGAAGTAAAGTAAGAAAAGAAGATAGAATTTCAGTTTAAAAGAGTATGCTTTTAGAAGTAATAAGTAGTTTGAAAAGTGAAGAAGTAAAGTAAGAAAAGAAGATAGAATTTCAGTTTTAAGGATTATTTTAGGAGAAGAAATAAGTATTTTGAAAAGTGAAGAAGTAAAGTAAGAAAAGAAGATAGAATTTCAGTTTTAAGGAGTATGTTTTGAGAAGTAATAAGTATTTTGAAAAGTGAAGAAGTAAAGTAAGAAAAGAATATAGAATTTCAGTTTTAAGTATTATTTTAGGAGAAGTAATAAGTATTTAGAAAAGTGAAGAAGTAAAGTAAGAAAAGAAGATAGAATTTCAGTTTTAAGGATTATTTTAGGAGAAGAAATAAGTATTTTGAAAAGTGAAGAAGTAAAGTAAGAAAAGAAGATATAATTTCAGTTTTAAGTATTATGTTTAGGAGAAGAAATAAGTATTTTGAAAAGTGAAGAAGTAAAGTAAGAAAAGAAGATAGAATTTCAGTTTTAAGGAGTATGCTTTTAGAAGTAATAAGTATTTTGAAAAGTGAAGAAGTAAAGTAAGAAAAGAAGATAGAATTTCAGTTTTAAGTATTATGTTTTGAGAAGTAATAAGTATTTTGAAAAGTGAAGAAGTAAAGTAAGAAAAGAAGATATAATTTCAGTTTTAAGGAGTATGCTTTGAGAAGTAATAAGTATTTTGAAAAGTGTAGAAGTAAAGTAAGAAAAGAAGATATAATTTCAGTTTTAAGGAGTATGCTTTTAGAAGTAATAAGTAGTTTGAAAAGTGAAGAAGTAAAGTAAGAAAAGAAGATATAATTTCAGTTTTAAGGAGTATGCTTTTAGAAGTAATAAGTATTTTGAAAAGTGAAAAAGTAAAGTAAGAAAAGAAGATATAATTTCAGTTTTAAGGAGTATGCTTTTAGAAGTAATAAGTATTTAGAAAAGTGAAGAAGTAAAGTAAGAAAAGAAGATAGAATTTCAGTTTTAAGTATTATTTTAGGAGAAGTAATAAGTATTTAGAAAAGTGAAGAAGTAAAGTAAGAAAAGAAGATATAATTTCAGTTTTAAGTAGTATTTTAGGAGAAGTAATAAGTATTTAGAAAAGTGAAGAAGTAAAGTAAGAAAAGAAGATAGAATTTCAGTTTTAAGTATTATGTTTAGGAGAAGAAATAAGTATTTAGAAAAGTGAAGAAGTAAAGTAAGAAAAGAAGATAGAATTTCAGTTTTAAGTATTATGTTTTGAGAAGTAATAAGTAGTTTGAAAAGTGAAGAAGTAAAGTAAGAAAAGAAGATATAATTTCAGTTTTAAGTAGTATGCTTTGAGAAGTAATAAGTATTTTGAAAAGTGAAGAAATAAAGTAAGAAAAGAAGATAGAATTTCAGTTTTAAGTATTATTTTAGGAGAAGTAATAAGTATTTAGAAAAGTGAAGAAGTAAAGTAAGAAAAGAAGATAGAATTTCAGTTTTAAGGAGTATGCTTTTAGAAGTAATAAGTATTTTGAAAAGTGAAGAAGTAAAGTAAGAAAAGAAGATAGAATTTCAGTTTTAAGGAGTATGCTTTGAGAAGTAATAAGTATTTTGAAAAGTGAAGAAGTAAAGTAAGAAAAGAAGATAGAATTTCAGTTTTAAGTATTATGTTTTGAGAAGTAATAAGTATTTTGAAAAGTGAAAAAGTAAAGTAAGAAAAGAAGATATAATTTCAGTTTTAAGGAGTATGCTTTGAGAAGTAATAAGTATTTTGAAAAGTGAAGAAGTAAAGTAAGAAAAGAAGATAGAATTTCAGTTTTAAGTAGTATGCTTTTAGAAGTAATAAGTATTTAGAAAAGTGAAGAAGTAAAGTAAGAAAAGAAGATAGAATTTCAGTTTTAAGGAGTATGCTTTTAGAAGTAATAAGTATTTTGAAAAGTGAAGAAGTAAAGTAAGAAAAGAAGATATAATTTCAGTTTTAAGGAGTATGCTTTGAGAAGTAATAAGTATTTTGAAAAGTGAAGAAGTAAAGTAAGAAAAGAAGATTAAATTTCAGTTTTAAGGATTATTTTAGGAGAAGAAATAAGTATTTTGAAAAGTGAAGAAGTAAAGTAAGAAAAGAAGATATAATTTCAGTTTTAAGGAGTATGCTTTGAGAAGTAATAAGTATTTTGAAAAGTGAAGAAGTAAAGTAAGAAAAGAAGATAGAATTTCAGTTTTAAGTATTATGTTTTGAGAAGTAATAAGTATTTTGAAAAGTCAGGAAGTAAAGTAAGAAAAGAAGATAGAATTTCAGTTTTAAGGAGTATGCTTTGAGAAGTAATAAGTATTTTGAAAAGTGAAGAAGTAAAGTAAGAAAAGAAGATAGAATTTCAGTTTAAAAGAGTATGCTTTTAGAAGTAATAAGTAGTTTGAAAAGTGAAGAAGTAAAGTAAGAAAAGAAGATAGAATTTCAGTTTTAAGGATTATTTTAGGAGAAGAAATAAGTATTTAGAAAAGTGAAGAAGTAAAGTAAGAAAAGAAGATAGAATTTCAGTTTTAAGGAGTATGTTTTGAGAAGTAATAAGTATTTTGAAAAGTGAAGAAGTAAAGTAAGAAAAGAAGATAGAATTTCAGTTTTAAGTATTATGTTTTGAGAAGTAATAAGTATTTTGAAAAGTGAAGAAGTAAAGTAAGAAAAGAAGATATAATTTCAGTTTTAAGGAGTATGTTTTGAGAAGTAATAAGTATTTTGAAAAGTGAAGAAGTAAAGTAAGAAAAGAAGATAGAATTTCAGTTTTAAGTATTATGTTTTGAGAAGTAATAAGTATTTTGAAAAGTGAAGAAGTAAAGTAAGAAAAGAAGATAGAATTTCAGTTTTAAGTATTATGTTTTGAGAAGTAATAAGTATTTTGAAAAGTGAAGAAGTAAAGTAAGAAAAGAAGATAGAATTTCAGTTTTAAGGAGTATGTTTTGAGAAGTAATAAGTATTTTGAAAAGTGAAGAAGTAAAGTAAGAAAAGAAGATAGAATTTCAGTTTTAAGTATTATGTTTTGAGAAGTAATAAGTATTTAGAAAAGTGAAGAAGTAAAGTAAGAAAAGAAGATATAATTTCAGTTTTAAGGAGTATGCTTTGAGAAGTAATAAGTATTTTGAAAAGTGTAGAAGTAAAGTAAGAAAAGAAGATATAATTTCAGTTTTAAGGAGTATGCTTTGAGAAGTAATAAGTATTTTGAAAAGTGAAGAAGTAAAGTAAGAAAAGAATATAGAATTTCAGTTTTAAGGAGTATGCTTTTAGAAGTAATAAGTAGTTTGAAAAGTGAAGAAGTAAAGTAAGAAAAGAAGATAGAATTTCAGTTTTAAGGAGTATGCTTTTAGAAGTAATAAGTAGTTTGAAAAGTGAAGAAGTAAAGTAAGAAAAGAAGATATAATTTCAGTTTTAAGGAGTATGCTTTTAGAAGTAATAAGTATTTTGAAAAGTGAAGAAGTAAAGTAAGAAAAGAAGATAGAATTTCAGTTTTAAGTAGTATGCTTTGAGAAGTAATAAGTATTTTGAAAAGTGAAGAAGTAAAGTAAGAAAAGAAGATAGAATTTCAGTTTTAAGTATTATTTTAGGAGAAGTAATAAGTATTTAGAAAAGTGAAGAAGTAAAGTAAGAAAAGAAGATAGAATTTCAGTTTTAAGGATTATTTTAGGAGAAGTAATAAGTATTTTGAAAAGTGAAGAAGTAAAGTAAGAAAAGAAGATAGAATTTCAGTTTTAAGGATTATTTTAGGAGAAGAAATAAGTATTTTGAAAAGTGAAGAAGTAAAGTAAGAAAAGAAGATAGAATTTCAGTTTTAAGGAGTATGCTTTTGAGAAGTAATAAGTATTTTGAAAAGTGAAGAAGTAAAGTAAGAAAAGAAGATATAATTTCAGTTTTAAGGAGTATGCTTTGAGAAGTAATAAGTATTTTGAAAAGTGAAGAAGTAAAGTAAGAAAAGAATATAGAATTTCAGTTTTAAGGAGTATGCTTTGAGAAGTAATAAGTATTTTAAAAAGTGTTGAAGTAAAGTAAGAAAAGAAGATATAATTTCAGTTTTAAGTATTATGTTTAGGAGAAGAAATAAGTATTTTGAAAAGTGAAGAAGTAAAGTAAGAAAAGAAGATAGAATTTCAGTTTTAAGGAGTATGCTTTTAGAAGTAATAAGTATTTTGAAAAGTGAAGAAGTAAAGTAAGAAAAGAAGATAGAATTTCAGTTTTAAGGATTATTTTAGGAGAAGAAATAAGTATTTTGAAAAGTGAAGAAGTAAAGTAAGAAAAGAAGATAGAATTTCAGTTTTAAGGAGTATGTTTTGAGAAGTAATAAGTAGTTTGAAAAGTGAAGAAGTAAAGTAAGAAAAGAAGATAGAATTTCAGTTTTAAGGATTATTTTAGGAGAAGTAATAAGTATTTTGAAAAGTGAAGAAATAAAGTAAGAAAAGAAGATATAATTTCAGTTTTAAGGAGTATGCTTTGAGAAGTAATAAGTATTTTGAAAAGTGAAGAAGTAAAGTAAGAAAAGAAGATAGAATTTCAGTTTTAAGGAGTATGCTTTTAGAAGTAATAAGTATTTTGAAAAGTGAAGAAGTAAAGTAAGAAAAGAAGATAGAATTTCAGTTTTAAGGAGTATGCTTTGAGAAGTAATAAGTATTTTAAAAAGTGAAGAAGTAAAGTAAGAAAAGAAGATATAATTTCAGTTTTAAGGAGTATGCTTTGAGAAGTAATAAGTATTTTGAAAAGTGAAGAAGTAAAGTAAGAAAAGAAGATATAATTTCAGTTTTAAGGAGTATGCTTTTAGAAGTAATAAGTATTTTGAAAAGTGAAGAAGTAAAGTAAGAAAAGAAGATATAATTTCAGTTTTAAGTATTATTTCTAGAAGTAATAAGTATTTTGAAAAGTGAAGAAGTAAAGTAAGAAAAGAAGATTCAATTTCAGTTTTAAGGAGTATGCTTTGAGAAGTAATAAGTATTTTAAAAAGTGAAGAAGTAAAGTAAGAAAAGAAGATAGAATTTCAGTTTTAAGTATTATGTTTTGAGAAGTAATAAGTATTTTGAAAAGTGAAGAAATAAAGTAAGAAAAGAAGATATAATTTCAGTTTTAAGGAGTATGCTTTGAGAAGTAATAAGTATTTTGAAAAGTGAAGAAGTAAAGTAAGAAAAGAAGATAGAATTTCAGTTTTAAGGAGTATGCTTTTAGAAGTAATAAGTATTTTGAAAAGTGAAGAAGTAAAGTAAGAAAAGAAGATAGAATTTCAGTTTTAAGGAGTATGCTTTTAGAAGTAATAAGTATTTTGAAAAGTGAAGAAGTAAAGTAAGAAAAGAAGATATAATTTCAGTTTTAAGGATTATTTTAGGAGAAGAAATAAGTATTTTGAAAAGTGAAGAAGTAAAGTAAGAAAAGAAGATATAATTTCAGTTTTAAGGAGTATGTTTTGAGAAGTAATAAGTATTTTGAAAAGTGAAGAAGTAAAGTAAGAAAAGAAGATATAATTTCAGTTTTAAGGATTATTTTAGGAGAAGAAATAAGTATTTTGAAAAGTGAAGAAGTAAAGTAAGAAAAGAGATATAATTTCAGTTTTAAGTATTATTTTAGGAGAAGTAATAAGTATTTTGAAAAGTGTAGAAGTAAAGTAAGAAAAGAAGATATAATTTCAGTTTTAAGGAGTATGCTTTTAGAAGTAATAAGTATTTTGAAAAGTGAAGAAGTAAAGTAAGAAAAGAAGATAGAATTTCAGTTTAAAGGAGTATGTTTTGAGAAGTAATAAGTATTTTGAAAAGTGAAGAAGTAAAGTAAGAAAAGAAGATAGAATTTCAGTTTTAAGGAGTATGTTTTGAGAAGTAATAAGTATTTTGAAAAGTGAAGAAGTAAAGTAAGAAAAGAAGATAGAATTTCAGTTTTAAGGAGTATGCTTTTAGAAGTAATAAGTATTTTGAAAAGTGAAGAAGTAAAGTAAGAAAAGAAGATATAATTTCAGTTTTAAGTATTATTTCTAGAAGTAATAAGTATTTTGAAAAGTGAAGAAGTAAAGTAAGAAAAGAAGATTCAATTTCAGTTTTAAGGAGTATGCTTTGAGAAGTAATAAGTATTTTAAAAAGTGAAGAAGTAAAGTAAGAAAAGAAGATATAATTTCAGTTTTAAGGAGTATGCTTTGAGAAGTAATAAGTATTTTGAAAAGTGAAGAAGTAAAGTAAGAAAAGAAGATATAATTTCAGTTTTAAGGAGTATGCTTTTAGAAGTAATAAGTATTTTGAAAAGTGAAGAAGTAAAGTAAGAAAAGAAGATAGAATTTCAGTTTTAAGGAGTATGCTTTGAGAAGTAATAAGTATTTTGAAAAGTGAAGAAGTAAAGTAAGAAAAGAAGATATAATTTCAGTTTTAAGGAGTATGCTTTGAGAAGTAATAAGTATTTTGAAAAGTGAAGAAGTAAAGTAAGAAAAGAAGATAGAATTTCAGTTTTAAGTATTATGTTTTGAGAAGTAATAAGTATTTTGAAAAGTGAAGAAGTAAAGTAAGAAAAGAAGATAGAATTTCAGTTTAAAGGAGTATGCTTTTAGAAGTAATAAGTATTTTGAAAAGTGAAGAAGTAAAGTAAGAAAAGAAGATATAATTTCAGTTTTAAGGAGTATGCTTTGAGAAGTAATAAGTATTTTGAAAAGTGAAGAAGTAAAGTAAGAAAAGAAGATATAATTTCAGTTTTAAGGAGTATGCTTTTAGAAGTAATAAGTATTTTGAAAAGTGAAGAAGTAAAGTAAGAAAAGAAGATATAATTTCAGTTTTAAGTATTATTTCTAGAAGTAATAAGTATTTTGAAAAGTGAAGAAGTAAAGTAAGAAAAGAAGATTCAATTTCAGTTTTAAGGAGTATGCTTTGAGAAGTAATAAGTATTTTAAAAAGTGAAGAAGTAAAGTAAGAAAAGAAGATATAATTTCAGTTTTAAGGAGTATGCTTTGAGAAGTAATAAGTATTTTGAAAAGTGAAGAAGTAAAGTAAGAAAAGAAGATATAATTTCAGTTTTAAGGAGTATGCTTTTAGAAGTAATAAGTATTTTGAAAAGTGAAGAAGTAAAGTAAGAAAAGAAGATAGAATTTCAGTTTTAAGTATTATTTTAGGAGAAGTAATAAGTATTTTGAAAAGTGAAGAAGTAAAGTAAGAAAAGAAGATATAATTTCAGTTTTAAGGAGTATGCTTTGAGAAGTAATAAGTATTTTGAAAAGTGAAGAAGTAAAGTAAGAAAAGAAGATAGAATTTCAGTTTTAAGTATTATGTTTTGAGAAGTAATAAGTATTTTGAAAAGTGAAGAAATAAAGTAAGAAAAGAAGATAGAATTTCAGTTTTAAGGAGTATGCTTTGAGAAGTAATAAGTATTTTGAAAAGTGAAGAAGTAAAGTAAGAAAAGAAGATATAATTTCAGTTTTAAGTATTATTTTAGGAGAAGTAATAAGTATTTTGAAAAGTGAAGAAGTAAAGTAAGAAAAGAAGATAGAATTTCAGTTGTAAGGAGTATGCTTTGAGAAGTAATAAGTATTTTGAAAAGTGAAGAAGTAAAGTAAGAAAAGAAGATATAATTTCAGTTTTAAGGAGTATGCTTTTAGAAGTAATAAGTATTTTGAAAAGTGAAGAAGTAAAGTAAGAAAAGAAGATAGAATTTCAGTTTTAAGGAGTATGCTTTTAGAAGTAATAAGTATTTTGAAAAGTGAAGAAGTAAAGTAAGAAAAGAAGATATAATTTCAGTTTTAAGGATTATTTTAGGAGAAGAAATAAGTATTTTGAAAAGTGAAGAAGTAAAGTAAGAAAAGAAGATATAATTTCAGTTTTAAGGAGTATGCTTTTAGAAGTAATAAGTATTTTGAAAAGTGAAGAAGTAAAGTAAGAAAAGAAGATATAATTTCAGTTTTAAGGATTATTTTAGGAGAAGAAATAAGTATTTTGAAAAGTGAAGAAGTAAAGTAAGAAAAGAGATATAATTTCAGTTTTAAGTATTATTTTAGGAGAAGTAATAAGTATTTTGAAAAGTGTAGAAGTAAAGTAAGAAAAGAAGATATAATTTCAGTTTTAAGGAGTATGCTTTTAGAAGTAATAAGTATTTTGAAAAGTGAAGAAGTAAAGTAAGAAAAGAAGATAGAATTTCAGTTTAAAGGAGTATGTTTTGAGAAGTAATAAGTATTTTGAAAAGTGAAGAAGTAAAGTAAGAAAAGAAGATAGAATTTCAGTTTTAAGGAGTATGTTTTGAGAAGTAATAAGTATTTTGAAAAGTGAAGAAGTAAAGTAAGAAAAGAAGATATAATTTCAGTTTTAAGGAGTATGCTTTGAGAAGTAATAAGTATTTGGAAAAGTGAAGAAGTAAAGTAAGAAAAGAAGATAGAATTTCAGTTTTAAGGAGTATTTTAGGAGAAGAAATAAGTATTTTGAAAAGTGAAGAAGTAAAGTAAGAAAAGAAGATATAATTTCAGTATTAAGTAGTATGCTTTGAGAAGTAATAAGTATTTCTGAAAGTGAAGAAGTAAAGTAAGAAAAGAAGATATAATTTCAGTTTTAAGGAGTATGCTTTGAGAAGTAATAAGTATTTTGAAAAGTGAAGAAGTAAAGTAAGAAAAGAAGATAGAATTTCAGTTTTAAGGAGTATGCTTTGAGAAGAAATAAGTATTTTGAAAAGTGAAGAAGTAAAGTAAGAAAAGAAGATATAATTTCAGTTTTAAGGAGTATGTTTTGAGAAGTAATAAGTATTTTGAAAAGTGAAGAAGTAAAGTAAGAAAAGAAGATATAATTTCAGTTTTAAGTATTATTTTAGGAGAAGTAATAAGTATTTAGAAAAGTGAAGAAGTAAAGTAAGAAAAGAAGATATAATTTCAGTTTTAAGGAGTATGCTTTGAGAAGTAATAAGTATTTTAAAAAGTGAAGAAGTAAAGTAAGAAAAGAAGATAGAATTTCAGTTTTAAGGAGTATGCTTTTAGAAGTAATAAGTATTTTGAAAAGTGTAGAAGTAAAGTAAGAAAAGAAGATATAATTTCAGTTTTAAGGAGTATGCTTTGAGAAGTAATAAGTATTTTGAAAAGTGAAGAAATAAAGTAAGAAAAGAAGATAGAATTTCAGTTTAAAAGAGTATGTTTTGAGAAGTAATAAGTATTTAGAAAAGTGAAGAAGTAAAGTAAGAAAAGAAGATAGAATTTCAGTTGTAAGGAGTATGCTTTTTTAAGTAATAAGTATTTTGAAAAGTGAAGAAGTAAAGTAAGAAAAGAAGATATAATTTCTGTTTTAAGGAGTATGCTTTGAGAAGTAATAAGTATTTTGAAAAGTGAAGAAGTAAAGTAAGAAAAGAAGATAGAATTTCAGTTTTAAGTATTATTTTAGGAGAAGTAATAAGTATTTTGAAAAGTGAAGAAGTAAAGTAAGAAAAGAAGATATAATTTCAGTTTTAAGTATTATTTTAGGAGAAGTAATAAGTATTTTGAAAAGTGAAGAAGTAAAGTAAGAAAAGAAGATATAATTTCAGTTTTAAGGAGTATGCTTTGAGAAGTAATAAGTATTTTAAAAAGTGAAGAAGTAAAGTAAGAAAAGAAGATAGAATTTCAGTTTTAAGGAGTATGCTTTTAGAAGTAATAAGTATTTTGAAAAGTGTAGAAGTAAAGTAAGAAAAGAAGATATAATTTCAGTTTTAAGGAGTATGCTTTGAGAAGTAATAAGTATTTTGAAAAGTGTAGAAGTAAAGTAAGAAAAGAAGATAGAATTTCAGTTTAAAAGAGTATGTTTTGAGAAGTAATAAGTAGTTTGAAAAGTGAAGAAGTAAAGTAAGAAAAGAATATAGAATTTCAGTTTTAAGGAGTATGCTTTTAGAAGTAATAAGTAGTTTGAAAAGTGAAGAAGTAAAGTAAGAAAAGAAGATAGAATTTCAGTTTTAAGGAGTATGCTTTGAGAAGTAATAAGTATTTTGAAAAGTGAAGAAGTAAAGTAAGAAAAGAAGATATAATTTCAGTTTTAAGGAGTATGCTTTGAGAAGTAATAAGTATTTTGAAAAGTGAAGAAGTAAAGTAAGAAAAGAAGATATAATTTCAGTTTTAAGGATTATTTTAGGAGAAGAAATAAGTATTTTGAAAAGTGAAGAAGTAAAGTAAGAAAAGAAGATATAATTTCATTTTAAGGAGTATGCTTTTAGAAGAAATAAGTATTTTGAAAAGTGAAGAAGTAAAGTAAGAAAAGAAGATATAATTTCAGTTTTAAGGAGTATGCTTTGAGAAGTAATAAGTATTTTGAAAAGTGAAGAAGTAAAGTAAGAAAAGAAGATATAATTTCAGTTTTAAGGAGTATGCTTTTAGAAGTAATAAGTATTTTGAAAAGTGAAGAAGTAAAGTAAGAAAAGAAGATAGAATTTCAGTTGTAAGGAGTATGCTTTTTTAAGTAATAAGTATTTTGAAAAGTGAAGAAGTAAAGTAAGAAAAGAAGATATAATTTCAGTTTTAAGGAGTATGCTTTGAGAAGTAATAAGTATTTTGAAAAGTGAAGAAGTAAAGTAAGAAAAGAAGATAGAATTTCAGTTTTAAGGAGTATGTTTTGAGAAGTAATAAGTATTTAGAAAAGTGAAGAAGTAAAGTAAGAAAAGAAGATAGAATTTCAGTTTTAAGGATTATTTTAGGAGAAGAAATAAGTATTTTGAAAAGTGAAGAAGTAAAGTAAGAAAAGAAGATAGAATTTCAGTTTTAAGGAGTATGTTTTGAGAAGTAATAAGTATTTTGAAAAGTGAAGAAGTAAAGTAAGAAAAGAAGATAGAATTTCAGTTTTAATGAGTATGCTTTGAGAAGAAATAAGTATTTTGAAAAGTGAAGAAGTAAAGTAAGAAAAGAAGATAGAATTTCAGTTTTAAGGAGTATGTTTTGAGAAGTAATAAGTATTTTGAAAAGTGAAGAAGTAAAGTAAGAAAAGAAGATATAATTTCAGTTTTAAGTATTATTTCTAGAAGTAATAAGTATTTTGAAAAGTGTAGAAGTAAAGTAAGAAAAGAAGATAGAATTTCAGTTTTAAGGAGTATGCTTTGAGAAGTAATAAGTATTTTGAAAAGTGAAGAAGTAAAGTAAGAAAAGAAGATATAATTTCAGTTTTAAGGAGTATGCTTTGAGAAGTAATAAGTATTTTGAAAAGTGAAGAAGTAAAGTAAGAAAAGAAGATAGAATTTCAGTTTTAAGGAGTATGCTTTGAGAAGTAATAAGTATTTTGAAAAGTGTAGAAGTAAAGTAAGAAAAGAAGATATAATTTCAGTTTTAAGGATTATTTTAGGAGAAGAAATAAGTATTTTGAAAAGTGAAGAAGTAAAGTAAGAAAAGAAGATAGAATTTCAGTTTAAAAGAGTATGTTTTGAGAAGTAATAAGTAGTTTGAAAAGTGAAGAAGTAAAGTAAGAAAAGAAGATAGAATTTCAGTTTTAAGGAGTATGCTTTTAGAAGTAATAAGTATTTTGAAAAGTGTAGAAGTAAAGTAAGAAAAGAAGATAGAATTTCAGTTTTAAGGAGTATGCTTTGAGAAGTAATAAGTATTTTGAAAAGTGAAGAAGTAAAGTAAGAAAAGAAGATATAATTTCAGTTTTAAGGAGTATGTTTTGAGAAGTAATAAGTATTTTGAAAAGTGAAGAAGTAAAGTAAGAAAAGAAGATAGAATTTCAGTTTTAAGGATTATTTTAGGAGAAGAAATAAGTATTTTGAAAAGTGTAGAAGTAAAGTAAGAAAAGAAGATATAATTTCAGTTTTAAGGATTATTTTAGGAGAAGAAATAAGTATTTTGAAAAGTGAAGAAGTAAAGTAAGAAAAGAAGATAGAATTTCAGTTTTAAGGATTATTTTAGGAGAAGAAATAAGTATTTTGAAAAGTGAAGAAGTAAAGTAAGAAAAGAAGATAGAATTTCAGTTTTAAGGAGTATGCTTGCGTATGAAAGAAGTGAGTATTTTGAAAAGTGAAGAAATAAAGTAAGAAAAGAAGATAGAATTTCAGTTTTAAGTATTATTTTAGGAGAAGTAATAAGTATTTTGAAAAGTGAAGAAGTAAAGTAAGAAAAGAAGATATAATTTCAGTTTTAAGGATTATTTTAGGAGAAGAAATAAGTATTTTGAAAAGTGAAGAAGTAAAGTAAGAAAAGAAGATATAATTTCAGTTTTAATGAGTATGCTTTGAGAAGTAATAAGTATTTAGAAAAGTGAAGAAGTAAAGTAAGAAAAGAAGATATAATTTCAGTTTTAAGGAGTATGCTTTTAGAAGAAATAAGTATTTTGAAAAGTGAAGAAGTAAAGTAAGAAAAGAAGATATAATTTCAGTTTTAAGGAGTATGCTTTGAGAAGTAATAAGTATTTTGAAAAGTGAAGAAGTAAAGTAAGAAAAGAAGATATAATTTCAGTTTTAAGGAGTATGCTTTGAGAAGTAATAAGTATTTTGAAAAGTGAAGAAGTAAAGTAAGAAAAGAAGATATAATTTCAGTTTTAAGGATTATTTTAGGAGAAGAAATAAGTATTTTGAAAAGTGAAGAAGTAAAGTAAGAAAAGAAGATAGAATTTCAGTTTTAAGGATTATTTTAGGAGAAGAAATAAGTATTTTGAAAAGTGAAGAAGTAAAGTAAGAAAAGAAGATATAATTTCAGTTTTAATGAGTATGCTTTGAGAAGTAATAAGTATTTAGAAAAGTGAAGAAGTAAAGTAAGAAAAGAAGATATAATTTCAGTTTTAAGGAGTATGCTTTTAGAAGAAATAAGTATTTTGAAAAGTGAAGAAGTAAAGTAAGAAAAGAAGATAGAATTTCAGTTTAAAGGAGTATGCTTTTAGAAGTAATAAGTATTTTGAAAAGTGAAGAAGTAAAGTAAGAAAAGAAGATATAATTTCAGTTTTAAGGAGTATGCTTTGAGAAGTAATAAGTATTTAGAAAAGTGAAGAAGTAAAGTAAGAAAAGAAGATATAATTTCAGTTTTAAGGATTATTTTAGGAGAAGAAATAAGTATTTTGAAAAGTGAAGAAGTAAAGTAAGAAAAGAAGATAGAATTTCAGTTTTAAGGAGTATGTTTTGAGAAGTAATAAGTATTTTGAAAAGTGTAGAAGTAAAGTAAGAAAAGAAGATAGAATTTCAGTTTTAAGTATTATGTTTTGAGAAGTAATAAGTATTTTGAAAAGTGAAGAAGTAAAGTAAGAAAAGAAGATAGAATTTCAGTTTAAAGGAGTATGCTTTTAGAAGTAATAAGTATTTTGAAAAGTGAAGAAGTAAAGTAAGAAAAGAAGATATAATTTCAGTTTTAATGAGTATGCTTTGAGAAGTAATAAGTATTTAGAAAAGTGAAGAAGTAAAGTAAGAAAAGAAGATATAATTTCAGTTTTAAGGAGTATGCTTTTAGAAGAAATAAGTATTTTGAAAAGTGAAGAAGTAAAGTAAGAAAAGAAGATATAATTTCAGTTTTAATGAGTATGCTTTTAGAAGTAATAAGTATTTTGAAAAGTGAAGAAGTAAAGTAAGAAAAGAAGATAGAATTTCAGTTTAAAGGAGTATGTTTTGAGAAGTAATAAGTATTTTGAAAAGTGAAGAAGTAAAGTAAGAAAAGAAGATAGAATTTCAGTTTTAAGGAGTATGTTTTGAGAAGTAATAAGTATTTTGAAAAGTGAAGAAGTAAAGTAAGAAAAGAAGATAGAATTTCAGTTTTAAGGAGTATGCTTTTAGAAGTAATAAGTATTTTGAAAAGTGAAGAAGTAAAGTAAGAAAAGAAGATATAATTTCAGTTTTAAGTATTATTTCTAGAAGTAATAAGTATTTTGAAAAGTGAAGAAGTAAAGTAAGAAAAGAAGATTCAATTTCAGTTTTAAGGAGTATGCTTTGAGAAGTAATAAGTATTTTAAAAAGTGAAGAAGTAAAGTAAGAAAAGAAGATATAATTTCAGTTTTAAGTATTATTTCTAGAAGTAATAAGTATTTTGAAAAGTGAAGAAGTAAAGTAAGAAAAGAAGATATAATTTCAGTTTTAAGTATTATGTTTTGAGAAGTAATAAGTATTTTGAAAAGTGAAGAAGTAAAGTAAGAAAAGAAGATATAATTTCAGTTTTAAGGAGTATGCTTTTAGAAGTAATAAGTATTTTGAAAAGTGAAGAAGTAAAGTAAGAAAAGAAGATATAATTTCAGTTTTAAGTATTATTTCTAGAAGTAATAAGTATTTTGAAAAGTGAAGAAGTAAAGTAAGAAAAGAAGATTCAATTTCAGTTTTAAGGAGTATGCTTTGAGAAGTAATAAGTATTTTAAAAAGTGAAGAAGTAAAGTAAGAAAAGAAGATATAATTTCAGTTTTAAGGAGTATGCTTTGAGAAGTAATAAGTATTTTGAAAAGTGAAGAAGTAAAGTAAGAAAAGAAGATATAATTTCAGTTTTAAGGAGTATGCTTTTAGAAGTAATAAGTATTTTGAAAAGTGAAGAAGTAAAGTAAGAAAAGAAGATAGAATTTCAGTTTTAAGTATTATTTTAGGAGAAGTAATAAGTATTTTGAAAAGTGAAGAAGTAAAGTAAGAAAAGAAGATATAATTTCAGTTTTAAGGAGTATGCTTTGAGAAGTAATAAGTATTTTGAAAAGTGAAGAAGTAAAGTAAGAAAAGAAGATAGAATTTCAGTTTTAAGTATTATGTTTTGAGAAGTAATAAGTATTTTGAAAAGTGAAGAAATAAAGTAAGAAAAGAAGATAGAATTTCAGTTTTAAGGAGTATGCTTTGAGAAGTAATAAGTATTTTGAAAAGTGAAGAAGTAAAGTAAGAAAAGAAGATATAATTTCAGTTTTAAGTATTATTTTAGGAGAAGTAATAAGTATTTTGAAAAGTGAAGAAGTAAAGTAAGAAAAGAAGATAGAATTTCAGTTGTAAGGAGTATGCTTTGAGAAGTAATAAGTATTTTGAAAAGTGAAGAAGTAAAGTAAGAAAAGAAGATATAATTTCAGTTTTAAGGAGTATGCTTTTAGAAGTAATAAGTATTTTGAAAAGTGAAGAAGTAAAGTAAGAAAAGAAGATAGAATTTCAGTTTTAAGGAGTATGCTTTTAGAAGTAATAAGTATTTTGAAAAGTGAAGAAGTAAAGTAAGAAAAGAAGATATAATTTCAGTTTTAAGGATTATTTTAGGAGAAGAAATAAGTATTTTGAAAAGTGAAGAAGTAAAGTAAGAAAAGAAGATATAATTTCAGTTTTAAGGAGTATGCTTTTAGAAGTAATAAGTATTTTGAAAAGTGAAGAAGTAAAGTAAGAAAAGAAGATATAATTTCAGTTTTAAGGATTATTTTAGGAGAAGAAATAAGTATTTTGAAAAGTGAAGAAGTAAAGTAAGAAAAGAGATATAATTTCAGTTTTAAGTATTATTTTAGGAGAAGTAATAAGTATTTTGAAAAGTGTAGAAGTAAAGTAAGAAAAGAAGATATAATTTCAGTTTTAAGGAGTATGCTTTTAGAAGTAATAAGTATTTTGAAAAGTGAAGAAGTAAAGTAAGAAAAGAAGATAGAATTTCAGTTTAAAGGAGTATGTTTTGAGAAGTAATAAGTATTTTGAAAAGTGAAGAAGTAAAGTAAGAAAAGAAGATAGAATTTCAGTTTTAAGGAGTATGTTTTGAGAAGTAATAAGTATTTTGAAAAGTGAAGAAGTAAAGTAAGAAAAGAAGATATAATTTCAGTTTTAAGGAGTATGCTTTGAGAAGTAATAAGTATTTGGAAAAGTGAAGAAGTAAAGTAAGAAAAGAAGATAGAATTTCAGTTTTAAGGAGTATTTTAGGAGAAGAAATAAGTATTTTGAAAAGTGAAGAAGTAAAGTAAGAAAAGAAGATATAATTTCAGTATTAAGTAGTATGCTTTGAGAAGTAATAAGTATTTCTGAAAGTGAAGAAGTAAAGTAAGAAAAGAAGATATAATTTCAGTTTTAAGGAGTATGCTTTGAGAAGTAATAAGTATTTTGAAAAGTGAAGAAGTAAAGTAAGAAAAGAAGATAGAATTTCAGTTTTAAGGAGTATGCTTTGAGAAGAAATAAGTATTTTGAAAAGTGAAGAAGTAAAGTAAGAAAAGAAGATATAATTTCAGTTTTAAGGAGTATGTTTTGAGAAGTAATAAGTATTTTGAAAAGTGAAGAAGTAAAGTAAGAAAAGAAGATATAATTTCAGTTTTAAGTATTATTTTAGGAGAAGTAATAAGTATTTAGAAAAGTGAAGAAGTAAAGTAAGAAAAGAAGATATAATTTCAGTTTTAAGGAGTATGCTTTGAGAAGTAATAAGTATTTTAAAAAGTGAAGAAGTAAAGTAAGAAAAGAAGATAGAATTTCAGTTTTAAGGAGTATGCTTTTAGAAGTAATAAGTATTTTGAAAAGTGTAGAAGTAAAGTAAGAAAAGAAGATATAATTTCAGTTTTAAGGAGTATGCTTTGAGAAGTAATAAGTATTTTGAAAAGTGAAGAAATAAAGTAAGAAAAGAAGATAGAATTTCAGTTTAAAAGAGTATGTTTTGAGAAGTAATAAGTATTTAGAAAAGTGAAGAAGTAAAGTAAGAAAAGAAGATAGAATTTCAGTTGTAAGGAGTATGCTTTTTTAAGTAATAAGTATTTTGAAAAGTGAAGAAGTAAAGTAAGAAAAGAAGATATAATTTCTGTTTTAAGGAGTATGCTTTGAGAAGTAATAAGTATTTTGAAAAGTGAAGAAGTAAAGTAAGAAAAGAAGATAGAATTTCAGTTTTAAGTATTATTTTAGGAGAAGTAATAAGTATTTTGAAAAGTGAAGAAGTAAAGTAAGAAAAGAAGATATAATTTCAGTTTTAAGGAGTATGCTTTGAGAAGTAATAAGTATTTTAAAAAGTGAAGAAGTAAAGTAAGAAAAGAAGATAGAATTTCAGTTTTAAGGAGTATGCTTTTAGAAGTAATAAGTATTTTGAAAAGTGAAGAAGTAAAGTAAGAAAAGAAGATATAATTTCAGTTTTAAGTATTATTTTAGGAGAAGTAATAAGTATTTTGAAAAGTGAAGAAGTAAAGTAAGAAAAGAAGATATAATTTCAGTTTTAAGGAGTATGCTTTGAGAAGTAATAAGTATTTTAAAAAGTGAAGAAGTAAAGTAAGAAAAGAAGATAGAATTTCAGTTTTAAGGAGTATGCTTTTAGAAGTAATAAGTATTTTGAAAAGTGTAGAAGTAAAGTAAGAAAAGAAGATATAATTTCAGTTTTAAGGAGTATGCTTTGAGAAGTAATAAGTATTTTGAAAAGTGTAGAAGTAAAGTAAGAAAAGAAGATATAATTTCAGTTTTAAGGAGTATGCTTTGAGAAGTAATAAGTATTTAGAAAAGTGAAGAAGTAAAGTAAGAAAAGAAGATAGAATTTCAGTTTAAAAGAGTATGTTTTGAGAAGTAATAAGTAGTTTGAAAAGTGAAGAAGTAAAGTAAGAAAAGAAGATAGAATTTCAGTTTTAAGGATTATTTTAGGAGAAGAAATAAGTATTTTGAAAAGTGAAGAAGTAAAGTAAGAAAAGAAGATAGAATTTCAGTTTTAAGGAGTATGTTTTGAGAAGTAATAAGTATTTTGAAAAGTGAAGAAGTAAAGTAAGAAAAGAAGATATAATTTCAGTTTTAAGTATTATTTTAGGAGAAGTAATAAGTATTTTGAAAAGTGAAGAAGTAAAGTAAGAAAAGAAGATAGAATTTCAGTTGTAAGGAGTATGCTTTGAGAAGTAATAAGTATTTTGAAAAGTGAAGAAGTAAAGTAAGAAAAGAAGATATAATTTCAGTTTTAAGGAGTATGCTTTTAGAAGTAATAAGTATTTTGAAAAGTGAAGAAGTAAAGTAAGAAAAGAAGATAGAATTTCAGTTTTAAGGAGTATGTTTTGAGAAGTAATAAGTATTTTGAAAAGTGAAGAAGTAAAGTAAGAAAAGAAGATAGAATTTCAGTTTTAAGTATTATGTTTTGAGAAGTAATAAGTATTTTGAAAAGTGAAGAAGTAAAGTAAGAAAAGAAGATATAATTTCAGTTTTAAGGAGTATGCTTTGAGAAGTAATAAGTATTTTGAAAAGTGAAGAAGTAAAGTAAGAAAAGAAGATAGAATTTCAGTTTTAAGGAGTATGCTTTGAGAAGTAATAAGTATTTTGAAAAGTGAAGAAGTAAAGTAAGAAAAGAAGATAGAATTTCAGTTTAAAAGAGTATGTTTTGAGAAGTAATAAGTAGTTTGAAAAGTGAAGAAGTAAAGTAAGAAAAGAATATAGAATTTCAGTTTTAAGGAGTATGCTTTTAGAAGTAATAAGTAGTTTGAAAAGTGAAGAAGTAAAGTAAGAAAAGAAGATAGAATTTCAGTTTTAAGGAGTATGCTTTGAGAAGTAATAAGTATTTTGAAAAGTGAAGAAGTAAAGTAAGAAAAGAAGATATAATTTCAGTTTTAAGGAGTATGCTTTGAGAAGTAATAAGTATTTTGAAAAGTGAAGAAGTAAAGTAAGAAAAGAAGATATAATTTCAGTTTTAAGGATTATTTTAGGAGAAGAAATAAGTATTTTGAAAAGTGAAGAAGTAAAGTAAGAAAAGAAGATATAATTTCATTTTAAGGAGTATGCTTTTAGAAGAAATAAGTATTTTGAAAAGTGAAGAAGTAAAGTAAGAAAAGAAGATATAATTTCAGTTTTAAGGAGTATGCTTTGAGAAGTAATAAGTATTTTGAAAAGTGAAGAAGTAAAGTAAGAAAAGAAGATATAATTTCAGTTTTAAGGAGTATGCTTTGAGAAGTAATAAGTATTTTGAAAAGTGAAGAAGTAAAGTAAGAAAAGAAGATAGAATTTCAGTTGTAAGGAGTATGCTTTTTTAAGTAATAAGTATTTTGAAAAGTGAAGAAGTAAAGTAAGAAAAGAAGATATAATTTCAGTTTTAAGGAGTATGCTTTGAGAAGTAATAAGTATTTTGAAAAGTGAAGAAGTAAAGTAAGAAAAGAAGATAGAATTTCAGTTTTAAGGAGTATGTTTTGAGAAGTAATAAGTATTTAGAAAAGTGAAGAAGTAAAGTAAGAAAAGAAGATAGAATTTCAGTTTTAAGGATTATTTTAGGAGAAGAAATAAGTATTTTGAAAAGTGAAGAAGTAAAGTAAGAAAAGAAGATAGAATTTCAGTTTTAAGGAGTATGTTTTGAGAAGTAATAAGTATTTTGAAAAGTGAAGAAGTAAAGTAAGAAAAGAAGATAGAATTTCAGTTTTAATGAGTATGCTTTGAGAAGAAATAAGTATTTTGAAAAGTGAAGAAGTAAAGTAAGAAAAGAAGATAGAATTTCAGTTTTAAGGAGTATGTTTTGAGAAGTAATAAGTATTTTGAAAAGTGAAGAAGTAAAGTAAGAAAAGAAGATATAATTTCAGTTTTAAGTATTATTTCTAGAAGTAATAAGTATTTTGAAAAGTGTAGAAGTAAAGTAAGAAAAGAAGATAGAATTTCAGTTTTAAGGAGTATGCTTTGAGAAGTAATAAGTATTTTGAAAAGTGAAGAAGTAAAGTAAGAAAAGAAGATATAATTTCAGTTTTAAGGAGTATGCTTTGAGAAGTAATAAGTATTTTGAAAAGTGAAGAAGTAAAGTAAGAAAAGAAGATAGAATTTCAGTTTTAAGGAGTATGCTTTGAGAAGTAATAAGTATTTTGAAAAGTGTAGAAGTAAAGTAAGAAAAGAAGATATAATTTCAGTTTTAAGGATTATTTTAGGAGAAGAAATAAGTATTTTGAAAAGTGAAGAAGTAAAGTAAGAAAAGAAGATAGAATTTCAGTTTAAAAGAGTATGTTTTGAGAAGTAATAAGTAGTTTGAAAAGTGAAGAAGTAAAGTAAGAAAAGAAGATAGAATTTCAGTTTTAAGGAGTATGCTTTTAGAAGTAATAAGTATTTTGAAAAGTGTAGAAGTAAAGTAAGAAAAGAAGATAGAATTTCAGTTTTAAGGAGTATGCTTTGAGAAGTAATAAGTATTTTGAAAAGTGAAGAAGTAAAGTAAGAAAAGAAGATATAATTTCAGTTTTAAGGAGTATGTTTTGAGAAGTAATAAGTATTTTGAAAAGTGAAGAAGTAAAGTAAGAAAAGAAGATAGAATTTCAGTTTTAAGGATTATTTTAGGAGAAGAAATAAGTATTTTGAAAAGTGTAGAAGTAAAGTAAGAAAAGAAGATATAATTTCAGTTTTAAGGATTATTTTAGGAGAAGAAATAAGTATTTTGAAAAGTGAAGAAGTAAAGTAAGAAAAGAAGATAGAATTTCAGTTTTAAGGATTATTTTAGGAGAAGAAATAAGTATTTTGAAAAGTGAAGAAGTAAAGTAAGAAAAGAAGATAGAATTTCAGTTTTAAGGAGTATGCTTGCGTATGAAAGAAGTGAGTATTTTGAAAAGTGAAGAAATAAAGTAAGAAAAGAAGATAGAATTTCAGTTTTAAGTATTATTTTAGGAGAAGTAATAAGTATTTTGAAAAGTGAAGAAGTAAAGTAAGAAAAGAAGATATAATTTCAGTTTTAAGGATTATTTTAGGAGAAGAAATAAGTATTTTGAAAAGTGAAGAAGTAAAGTAAGAAAAGAAGATATAATTTCAGTTTTAATGAGTATGCTTTGAGAAGTAATAAGTATTTAGAAAAGTGAAGAAGTAAAGTAAGAAAAGAAGATATAATTTCAGTTTTAAGGAGTATGCTTTTAGAAGAAATAAGTATTTTGAAAAGTGAAGAAGTAAAGTAAGAAAAGAAGATATAATTTCAGTTTTAAGGAGTATGCTTTGAGAAGTAATAAGTATTTTGAAAAGTGAAGAAGTAAAGTAAGAAAAGAAGATATAATTTCAGTTTTAAGGAGTATGCTTTGAGAAGTAATAAGTATTTTGAAAAGTGAAGAAGTAAAGTAAGAAAAGAAGATATAATTTCAGTTTTAAGGATTATTTTAGGAGAAGAAATAAGTATTTTGAAAAGTGAAGAAGTAAAGTAAGAAAAGAAGATAGAATTTCAGTTTTAAGGATTATTTTAGGAGAAGAAATAAGTATTTTGAAAAGTGAAGAAGTAAAGTAAGAAAAGAAGATATAATTTCAGTTTTAATGAGTATGCTTTGAGAAGTAATAAGTATTTAGAAAAGTGAAGAAGTAAAGTAAGAAAAGAAGATATAATTTCAGTTTTAAGGAGTATGCTTTTAGAAGAAATAAGTATTTTGAAAAGTGAAGAAGTAAAGTAAGAAAAGAAGATAGAATTTCAGTTTAAAGGAGTATGCTTTTAGAAGTAATAAGTATTTTGAAAAGTGAAGAAGTAAAGTAAGAAAAGAAGATATAATTTCAGTTTTAAGGAGTATGCTTTGAGAAGTAATAAGTATTTAGAAAAGTGAAGAAGTAAAGTAAGAAAAGAAGATATAATTTCAGTTTTAAGGATTATTTTAGGAGAAGAAATAAGTATTTTGAAAAGTGAAGAAGTAAAGTAAGAAAAGAAGATAGAATTTCAGTTTTAAGGAGTATGTTTTGAGAAGTAATAAGTATTTTGAAAAGTGTAGAAGTAAAGTAAGAAAAGAAGATAGAATTTCAGTTTTAAGTATTATGTTTTGAGAAGTAATAAGTATTTTGAAAAGTGAAGAAGTAAAGTAAGAAAAGAAGATAGAATTTCAGTTTAAAGGAGTATGCTTTTAGAAGTAATAAGTATTTTGAAAAGTGAAGAAGTAAAGTAAGAAAAGAAGATATAATTTCAGTTTTAATGAGTATGCTTTGAGAAGTAATAAGTATTTAGAAAAGTGAAGAAGTAAAGTAAGAAAAGAAGATATAATTTCAGTTTTAAGGAGTATGCTTTTAGAAGAAATAAGTATTTTGAAAAGTGAAGAAGTAAAGTAAGAAAAGAAGATAGAATTTCAGTTTAAAGGAGTATGCTTTTAGAAGTAATAAGTATTTAGAAAAGTGAAGAAGTAAAGTAAGAAAAGAAGATATAATTTCAGTTTTAAGGAGTATGCTTTGAGAAGTAATAAGTATTTAGAAAAGTGAAGAAGTAAAGTAAGAAAAGAAGATAGAATTTCAGTTTTAAGGAGTATGCTTTGAGAAGTAATAAGTATTTTGAAAAGTGAAGAAGTAAAGTAAGAAAAGAAGATATAATTTCAGTTTTAAGGAGTATGCTTTGAGAAGTAATAAGTATTTTGAAAAGTGAAGAAGTAAAGTAAGAAAAGAAGATAGAATTTCAGTTTTAAGTATTATGTTTTGAGAAGTAATAAGTATTTTGAAAAGTGAAGAAGTAAAGTAAGAAAAGAAGATAGAATTTCAGTTTAAAGGAGTATGCTTTTAGAAGTAATAAGTATTTTGAAAAGTGAAGAAGTAAAGTAAGAAAAGAAGATATAATTTCAGTTTTAAGGAGTATGCTTTGAGAAGTAATAAGTATTTTGAAAAGTGAAGAAGTAAAGTAAGAAAAGAAGATATAATTTCAGTTTTAAGGAGTATGCTTTGAGAAGTAATAAGTATTTTGAAAAGTGAAGAAGTAAAGTAAGAAAAGAAGATATAATTTCAGTTTTAAGGAGTATGCTTTGAGAAGTAATAAGTATTTTGAAAAGTGAAGAAGTAAAGTAAGAAAAGAAGATATAATTTCAGTTTTAAGGAGTATTTTTGAGAAGTAATAAGTATTTTGAAAAGTGAAGAAGTAAAGTAAGAAAAGAAGATATAATTTCAGTTTTAAGGATTATTTTAGGAGAAGAAATAAGTATTTTGAAAAGTGAAGAAGTAAAGTAAGAAAAGAAGATATAATTTCAGTTTTAAGGAGTATGCTTTGAGAAGTAATAAGTATTTTGAAAAGTGAAGAAGTAAAGTAAGAAAAGAAGATATAATTTCAGTTTTAAGGAGTATGCTTTGAGAAGAAATAAGTATTTTGAAAAGTGAAGAAGTAAAGTAAGAAAAGAAGATATAATTTCATTTTAAGGAGTATGCTTTTAGAAGAAATAAGTATTTTGAAAAGTGAAGAAGTAAAGTAAGAAAAGAAGATATAATTTCAGTTTTAAGGAGTATGCTTTGAGAAGTAATAAGTATTTTGAAAAGTGAAGAAGTAAAGTAAGAAAAGAAGATAGAATTTCAGTTTTAAGGAGTATGCTTTGAGAAGTAATAAGTATTTCTGAAAGTGAAGAAGTAAAGTAAGAAAAGAAGATAGAATTTCAGTTTTAAGGAGTATGCTTTGAGAAGTAATAAGTATTTAGAAAAGTGAAGAAGTAAAGTAAGAAAAGAAGATAGAATTTCAGTTTTAAGTATTATTTTAGGAGAAGTAATAAGTATTTTGAAAAGTGAAGAAGTAAAGTAAGAAAAGAAGATATAATTTCAGTTTTAAGGATTATGTTTTGAGAAGTAATAAGTATTTTGAAAAGTGAAGAAGTAAAGTAAGAAAAGAAGATATAATTTCAGTTTTAAGGAGTATGCTTTTAGAAGAAATAAGTATTTTGAAAAGTGAAGAAGTAAAGTAAGAAAAGAAGATAGAATTTCAGTTTTAAGGAGTATGTTTTGAGAAGTAATAAGTATTTTGAAAAGTGAAGAAGTAAAGTAAGAAAAGAAGATAGAATTTCAGTTTTAAGTATTATGTTTTGAGAAGTAATAAGTATTTTGAAAAGTGAAGAAGTAAAGTAAGAAAAGAAGTTAGAATTTCAGTTTTAAGGATTATTTTAGGAGAAGAAATAAGTATTTTGAAAAGTGAAGAAGTAAAGTAAGAAAAGAAGATATAATTTCAGTTTTAAGGAGTATGCTTTTAGAAGTAATAAGTATTTTGAAAAGTGTAGAAGTAAAGTAAGAAAAGAAGTTAGAATTTCAGTTTAAAGGAGTATGCTTTTAGAAGTAATAAGTATTTTGAAAAGTGAAGAAGTAAAGTAAGAAAAGAAGATATAATTTCAGTTTTAAGGATTATTTTAGGAGAAGAAATAAGTATTTTGAAAAGTGAAGAAGTAAAGTAAGAAAAGAAGATATAATTTCAGTTTTAAGGAGTATGCTTTTAGAAGAAATAAGTATTTTGAAAAGTGAAGAAGTAAAGTAAGAAAAGAAGATATAATTTCAGTTTTAAGGAGTATGCTTTGAGAAGTAATAAGTATTTTGAAAAGTGAAGAAGTAAAGTAAGAAAAGAAGATAGAATTTCAGTTTTAAGGAGTATGCTTTTAGAAGAAATAAGTATTTTGAAAAGTGAAGAAGTAAAGTAAGAAAAGAAGATATAATTTCAGTTTTAAGGAGTATGTTTTGAGAAGTAATAAGTATTTAGAAAAGTGAAGAAGTAAAGTAAGAAAAGAAGATAGAATTTCAGTTTTAAGGATTATTTTAGGAGAAGAAATAAGTATTTTGAAAAGTGAAGAAGTAAAGTAAGAAAAGAAGATAGAATTTCAGTTTTAAGGAGTATGCTTGCGTATGAAAGAAGTGAGTATTTTGAAAAGTGAAGAAATAAAGTAAGAAAAGAAGATAGAATTTCAGTTTTAAGTATTATTTTAGGAGAAGTAATAAGTATTTTGAAAAGTGAAGAAGTAAAGTAAGAAAAGAAGATATAATTTCAGTTTTAAGGAGTATGCTTTGAGAAGTAATAAGTATTTTGAAAAGTGAAGAAGTAAAGTAAGAAAAGAAGATAGAATTTCAGTTTTAAGGATTATTTTAGGAGAAGAAATAAGTATTTTGAAAAGTGAAGAAGTAAAGTAAGAAAAGAAGATATAATTTCAGTTTTAAGGAGTATGCTTTGAGAAGTAATAAGTATTTTGAAAAGTGAAGAAGTAAAGTAAGAAAAGAAGATATAATTTCAGTTTTAAGGAGTATGCTTTGAGAAGTAATAAGTATTTTGAAAAGTGAAGAAGTAAAGTAAGAAAAGAAGATATAATTTCAGTTTTAAGGAGTATGCTTTTAGAAGAAATAAGTATTTTGAAAAGTGAAGAAGTAAAGTAAGAAAAGAAGATAGAATTTCAGTTTAAAGGAGTATGCTTTTAGAAGTAATAAGTATTTTGAAAAGTGAAGAAGTAAAGTAAGAAAAGAAGATATAATTTCAGTTTTAAGGAGTATGCTTTGAGAAGTAATAAGTATTTTGAAAAGTGAAGAAGTAAAGTAAGAAAAGAAGATATAATTTCAGTTTTAAGGAGTATGCTTTTAGAAGTAATAAGTATTTTGAAAAGTGTAGAAGTAAAGTAAGAAAAGAAGATATAATTTCAGTTTTAAGGATTATTTTAGGAGAAGAAATAAGTATTTTGAAAAGTGAAGAAGTAAAGTAAGAAAAGAAGATAGAATTTCAGTTTTAAGGAGTATGTTTTGAGAAGTAATAAGTATTTTGAAAAGTGTAGAAGTAAAGTAAGAAAAGAAGATAGAATTTCAGTTTTAAGTATTATGTTTTGAGAAGTAATAAGTATTTTGAAAAGTGAAGAAGTAAAGTAAGAAAAGAAGATATAATTTCAGTTTTAAGGAGTATGCTTTTAGAAGAAATAAGTATTTTGAAAAGTGAAGAAGTAAAGTAAGAAAAGAAGATATAATTTCAGTTTTAAGGAGTATGCTTTGAGAAGTAATAAGTATTTTGAAAAGTGAAGAAGTAAAGTAAGAAAAGAAGATATAATTTCAGTTTTAAGGAGTATGCTTTGAGAAGTAATAAGTATTTAGAAAAGTGAAGAAGTAAAGTAAGAAAAGAAGATAGAATTTCAGTTTTAAGGATTATTTTAGGAGAAGAAATAAGTATTTTGAAAAGTGAAGAAGTAAAGTAAGAAAAGAAGATAGAATTTCAGTTTTAAGGAGTATGTTTTGAGAAGTAATAAGTATTTTGAAAAGTGTAGAAGTAAAGTAAGAAAAGAAGATAGAATTTCAGTTTTAAGTATTATGTTTTGAGAAGTAATAAGTATTTTGAAAAGTGAAGAAGTAAAGTAAGAAAAGAAGATAGAATTTCAGTTTAAAGGAGTATGCTTTTAGAAGTAATAAGTATTTTGAAAAGTGAAGAAGTAAAGTAAGAAAAGAAGATATAATTTCAGTTTTAATGAGTATGCTTTGAGAAGTAATAAGTATTTAGAAAAGTGAAGAAGTAAAGTAAGAAAAGAAGATATAATTTCAGTTTTAAGGAGTATGCTTTTAGAAGAAATAAGTATTTTGAAAAGTGAAGAAGTAAAGTAAGAAAAGAAGATATAATTTCAGTTTTAAGGAGTATGCTTTGAGAAGTAATAAGTATTTTGAAAAGTGAAGAAGTAAAGTAAGAAAAGAAGATATAATTTCAGTTTTAAGGAGTATGCTTTGAGAAGTAATAAGTATTTAGAAAAGTGAAGAAGTAAAGTAAGAAAAGAAGATAGAATTTCAGTTTTAAGGATTATTTTAGGAGAAGAAATAAGTATTTTAAAAAGTGTAGAAGTAAAGTAAGAAAAGAAGATAGAATTTCAGTTTTAAGGAGTATGTTTTGAGAAGTAATAAGTATTTTGAAAAGTGTAGAAGTAAAGTAAGAAAAGAAGATAGAATTTCAGTTTTAAGTATTATGTTTTGAGAAGTAATAAGTATTTTGAAAAGTGAAGAAGTAAAGTAAGAAAAGAAGATAGAATTTCAGTTTAAAGGAGTATGCTTTTAGAAGTAATAAGTATTTAGAAAAGTGAAGAAGTAAAGTAAGAAAAGAAGATATAATTTCAGTTTTAAGGAGTATGCTTTGAGAAGTAATAAGTATTTTGAAAAGTGAAGAAGTAAAGTAAGAAAAGAAGATATAATTTCAGTTTTAAGGAGTATGCTTTGAGAAGTAATAAGTATTTTGAAAAGTGAAGAAGTAAAGTAAGAAAAGAAGATATAATTTCAGTTTTAAGGAGTATGCTTTGAGAAGTAATAAGTATTTTGAAAAGTGAAGAAGTAAAGTAAGAAAAGAAGATATAATTTCAGTTTTAAGGATTATTTTAGGAGAAGAAATAAGTATTTTGAAAAGTGTAGAAGTAAAGTAAGAAAAGAAGATATAATTTCAGTTTTAAGGAGTATGCTTTGAGAAGTAATAAGTATTTTGAAAAGTGAAGAAGTAAAGTAAGAAAAGAAGATATAATTTCAGTTTTAAGGAGTATGCTTTGAGAAGAAATAAGTATTTTGAAAAGTGAAGAAGTAAAGTAAGAAAAGAAGATATAATTTCAGTTTTAAGGATTATTTTAGGAGAAGAAATAAGTATTTTGAAAAGTGAAGAAGTAAAGTAAGAAAAGAAGATATAATTTCATTTTAAGGAGTATGCTTTTAGAAGAAATAAGTATTTTGAAAAGTGAAGAAGTAAAGTAAGAAAAGAAGATATAATTTCAGTTTTAAGGAGTATGTTTTGAGAAGTAATAAGTATTTTGAAAAGTGAAGAAGTAAAGTAAGAAAAGAAGATAGAATTTCAGTTTTAAGGAGTATGTTTTGAGAAGTAATAAGTATTTTGAAAAGTGAAGAAGTAAAGTAAGAAAAGAAGATATAATTTCAGTTTTAAGGAGTATGCTTTGAGAAGTAATAAGTATTTTGAAAAGTGAAGAAGTAAAGTAAGAAAAGAAGATAGAATTTCAGTTTTAAGGAGTATGTTTTGAGAAGTAATAAGTATTTTGAAAAGTGAAGAAGTAAAGTAAGAAAAGAAGATAGAATTTCAGTTTTAAGGATTATTTTAGGAGAAGAAATAAGTATTTTGAAAAGTGAAGAAGTAAAGTAAGAAAAGAAGATAGAATTTCAGTTTTAAGTATTATGTTTTGAGAAGTAATAAGTATTTTGAAAAAGT
>CAMPDV010004649.1:0-30133 GCA_946699065.1 Loxodes magnus
AAGTCATATGATGGCGCTAAACTACTCTTTTCTTATCAAAGCTTCAACACTTAAAAACTGAATCGACTCTTCTTTTCTTACTTTTCTTCTTCACTTTACTTTTTAAACTAACTATCTTTTCTTATCAAAGCTTCAACACTTAAAAACTGAAATTACTCTTCTTTTCTTACTTTTCTTCTTCACTTTACTTTTAAAACTAACTACTCTTTTCTTATCAAAGCTTCAACACTTAAAAACTGAAATTACTCTTCTTTTCTTACTTTTCTTCTTCACTTTACTTTTAAAACTAACTACTCTTTTCTTATCAAAGCTTCAACACTTAAAAACTGAAATTACTCTTCTTTTCTTACTTTTCTTCTTCACTTTACTTTTAAAACTAACTACTCTTTTCTTATCAAAGCTTCAACACTTAAAAACTGAATCGACTCTTCTTTTCTTACTTTTCTTCTTCACTTTACTTTTAAAACTAACTACTTATTCTTTTTTATTAAAGCTTCAACACTTAAAGACTGAATCAACTCTTCTTTTCTTACTTTTCTTCTTCACTTTACTTTTAAAACTAACTACTCTTTTCTTATCAAAGCTTCAACACTTAGAAACTGAATCTACTCTTCTTTTCTTACTTTTCTTCTTCACTTTACTTTTAAAACTAACTACTCTTTTCTTATCAAAGCTTCTACACTTAGAAACTGAATCTACTCTTCTTTTCTTACTTTTCTTCTTCACTTTACTTTTAAAACTAACTACTCTTTTCTTATCAAAGCTTCAACACTTAAAAACTGAATTACTCTTCTTTTCTTACTTTTCTTCTTCACTTTACTTTTAAAACTAACTACTCTTTTCTTATCAAAGCTTCAACACTTAAAAACTGAAATTACTCTTCTTTTCTTACTTTTCTTCTTCACTTTACTTTTAAAACTAACTACTCTTTTCTTATCAAAGCTTCAACACTTAAAAACTGAATTACTCTTCTTTTCTTACTTTTCTTCTTCACTTTACTTTTAAAACTAACTACTCTTTTCTTATCAAAGCTTCAACACTTAAAAACTGAAATTACTCTTCTTTTCTTACTTTTCTTCTTCACTTTACTTTTAAAACTAACTACTCTTTTCTTATCAAAGCTTCAACACTTAAAAACTGAATCGACTCTTCTTTTCTTACTTTTCTTCTTCACTTTACTTTTAAAACTAACTACTTATTCTTTTTTTATTAAAGCTTCAACACTTAAAGACTGAATCAACTCTTCTTTTCTTACTTTTCTTCTTCACTTTACTTTTAAAACTAACTACTCTTTTCTTATCAAAGCTTCAACACTTAGAAACTGAATCTACTCTTCTTTTCTTACTTTTCTTCTTCACTTTACTTTTAAAACTAACTACTCTTTTCTTATCAAAGCTTCTACACTTAGAAACTGAATCTACTCTTCTTTTCTTACTTTTCTTCTTCACTTTACTTTTAAAACTAACTACTCTTTTCCTATCAAAGCTTCAACACTTAAAAACTGAAATTACTCTTCTTTTCTTACTTTTCTTCTTCACTTTACTTTTAAAACTAACTACTCTTTTCTTATCAAAGCTTCAACACTTAAAAACTGAATTACTCTTCTTTTCTTACTTTTCTTCTTCACTTTACTTTTAAAACTAACTACTCTTTTCTTATCAAAGCTTCAACACTTAGAAACTGAATTACTCTTCTTTTCTTACTTTTCTTCTTCACTTTACTTTTAAAACTAACTACTCTTTTCTTATCAAAGCTTCAACACTTAAAAACTGAATCTACTCTTCTTTTCTTACTTTTCTTCTTCACTTTACTTTTTAAACTAACTATCTTTTCTTATCAAAGCTTCAACACTTAGAAACTGAATCTACTCTTCTTTTCTTACTTTTCTTCTTCACTTTACTTTTAAAACTAACTACTCTTTTCTTATCAAAGTTTCAACACTTAAAAACTGAAATTACTCTTCTTTTCTTACTTTTCTTCTTCACTTTACTTTTAAAACTAACTACTTATTCTTTTTTTATTAAAGCTTCAACACTTAAAAACTGAATCGACTCTTCTTTTCTTACTTTTCTTCTTCACTTTACTTTTAAAACTAACTACTCTTTTCTTATCAAAGCTTCAACACTTAAAAACTGAAATTACTCTTCTTTTCTTACTTTTCTTCTTCACTTTACTTTTAAAACTAACTACTCTTTTCTTATCAAAGCTTCAACACTTAAAAACTGAATCGACTCTTCTTTTCTTACTTTTCTTCTTCACTTTACTTTTAAAACTAACTACTTATTCTTTTTTTATTAAAGCTTCAACACTTAAAGACTGAATCAACTCTTCTTTTCTTACTTTTCTTCTTCACTTTACTTTTAAAACTAACTACTCTTTTCTTATCAAAGCTTCAACACTTAGAAACAGAATCTACTCTTCTTTTCTTACTTTTCTTCTTCACTTTACTTTTAAAACTAACTACTCTTTTAGTATCAAAGCTTCAACACTTAAAAACTGAATTACTCTTCTTTTCTTACTTTTCTTCTTCACTTTACTTTTAAAACTAACTACTCTTTTCTTATCAAAGCTTCAACACTTAAAAACTGAATCTACTCTTCTTTTCTTACTTTTCTTCTTCACTTTACTTTTAAAACTAACTACTCTTTTCTTATCAAAGCTTCAACACTTAAAAACTGAATTACTCTTCTTTTCTTACTTTTCTTCTTCACTTTACTTTTAAAACTAACTACTCTTTTCTTATCAAAGCTTCTACACTTAGAAACTGAATTACTCTTCTTTTCTTACTTTTCTTCTTCACTTTACTTTTAAAACTAACTACTCTTTTCGTATCAAAGCTTCAACACTTAAAAACTGAATCTACTCTTCTTTTCTTACTTTTCTTCTTCACTTTACTTTTTAAACTAACTATCTTTTCTTATCAAAGCTTCAACACTTAGAAACTGAATCTACTCTTCTTTTCTTACTTTTCTTCTTCACTTTACTTTTAAAACTAACTACTCTTTTAGTATCAAAGTTTCAACACTTAAAAACTGAAATTACTCTTCTTTTCTTACTTTTCTTCTTCACTTTACTTTTAAAACTAACTACTTATTCTTTTTTTATTAAAGCTTCAACACTTAAAAACTGAATCGACTCTTCTTTTCTTACTTTTCTTCTTCACTTTACTTTTAAAACTAACTACTCTTTTCTTATCAAAGCTTCTACACTTAGAAACTGAATCGACTCTTCTTTTCTTACTTTTCTTCTTCACTTTACTTTTAAAACTAACTACTCTTTTCTTATCAAAGCTTCAACACTTAGAAACAGAAATCACTCTTCTTTTCTTACTTTTCTTCTTCACTTTACTTTTAAAACTAACTACTCTTTTCTTATCAAAGCTTCAACACTTAAAAACTGAAATTACTCTTCTTTTCTTACTTTTCTTCTTCACTTTACTTTTAAAACTAACTACTCTTTTCTTATCAAAGCTTCAACACTTAAAAACTGAATCTACTCTTCTTTTTTACTTTTCTTCTTCACTTTACTTTTAAAACTAACTATCTTTTCTTATCAAAGCTTCAACACTTAGAAACTGAATCTACTCTTCTTTTCTTACTTTTCTTCTTCACTTTACTTTTAAAACTAACTACTCTTTTCTTATCAAAGCTTCAACACTTAAAAACTGAATTACTCTTCTTTTCTTACTTTTCTTCTTCACTTTACTTTTAAAACTAACTACTCTTTTCTTATCAAAGCTTCAACACTTAAAAACTGAAATTACTCTTCTTTTCTTACTTTTCTTCTTCACTTTACTTTTAAAACTAACTACTCTTTTCTTATCAAAGCTTCAACACTTAAAAACTGAATTACTCTTCTTTTCTTACTTTTCTTCTTCACTTTACTTTTAAAACTAACTACTCTTTTCTTATCAAAGCTTCAACACTTAGAAACTGAATTACTCTTCTTTTCTTACTTTTCTTCTTCACTTTACTTTTAAAACTAACTACTTATTCTTTTTTTATTAAAGCTTCAACACTTAAAAACTGAATCGACTCTTCTTTTCTTACTTTTCTTCTTCACTTTACTTTTAAAACTAACTACTCTTTTCTTATCAAAGCTTCAACACTTAAAAATGAATCTACTCTTCTTTTCTTACTTTTCTTCTTCACTTTACTTTTAAAACTAACTACTCTTTTAGTATCAAAGTTTCAACACTTAAAAACTGAAATTACTCTTCTTTTCTTACTTTTCTTCTTCACTTTACTTTTAAAACTAACTACTTATTCTTTTTTTATTAAAGCTTCAACACTTAAAAACTGAATCGACTCTTCTTTTCTTACTTTTCTTCTTCACTTTACTTTTAAAACTAACTACTCTTTTCTTATCAAAGCTTCAACACTTAGAAACTGAATCTACTCTTCTTTTCTTACTTTTCTTCTTCACTTTACTTTTAAAACTAACTACTCTTTTCTTATCAAAGCTTCAACACTTAAAAACTGAATCTACTCTTCTTTTCTTACTTTTCTTCTTCACTTTACTTTTAAAACTAACTACTCTTTTAGTATCAAAGCTTCAACACTTAGAAACTGAATCTACTCTTCTTTTCTTACTTTTCTTCTTCACTTTACTTTTAAAACTAACTACTCTTTTCTTATCAAAGCTTCAACACTTAAAAACTTAAATCACTCTTCTTTTCTTACTTTTCTTCTTCACTTTACTTTTAAAACTAACTACTCATAACTCTTATCTTTTAAAGCTTACAAACTTAAAAACTTAAATTACTCTTCTTTTCTTACTTTTCTTCTTCACTTTACTTTTAAAACTACTTACTCATAACTCTTATCTTTTCAAAGCTTACAAACTTAAAAACTTAAATTACTCTTCTTTTCTTACTTTTCTTCTTCACTTTACTTTTAATACTAACTACTAATAACTCTTATCTTTTCAAAGCTAACAAACTTAAAAACTTAAATTACTCTTCTTTTCTTACTTTTCTTCTTCACTTTACTTTTTAAACTCAAATCGTATCTTATCTTTTCAACTTCTGATATTTGATAACTTTAGATAACCTGATCTTATGACTCTTTTTCTTACTTTTCTTCTTCACTTTTCTTACAAATCGTATCTTATCTTTTCAACTTCTGATATTTGATAACTTTAGATAACCTGATCTTATGACTCTTTTTCTTACTTTTCTTCTTCACTTTTCTTACTTATTTTTTTTTTTTCTCAAATGATTTATTAGAATTTATTTCAATTTATTTTTTTTATAGCTCTTTAAGTTTTTAGATAGTGAATCTTTTTACTTTCGTGGATTTTATTCTATTTTTTTTTATTGTTTTTTGAAAATATTTTTATTTTTCCTTATTTTAAACTTTAATTTTTTTCAATTATTCCGTTCTGAAAATCTCTAATAGTGCAAACTTATACCAAAAAAAGTCTTTTACAATAAATTTATTTTTTTAAACAATTTTTTAAATTTTTTTGAAAATACATTAACAAAAAAGAGGCCATTTTAAAACCTTTGTTTCTAAAATTTTTAATTTTATCCCGTCCGAAAAAAGTTTTGTAGTGTAAAAAGCTGAGCAAAAACAAAAATAAAATTTTCTCAATCTGAGCATTATCTATACTGTTTTTCCTTCTATTTAGCACTAAAAATCAAAAAAATTTTCATATCCTATTTCAAATAAATATCCGAACAAACAAAATCAAAAAATTTATATCAAAAATCAAAATATAATACAACCCAAAATCAAAATTTTTTAAAATTTTTTTATCCACTTTTTTCTGAATACTCTTTTGTATTTTTTAACTTTTTCTCAAATTTTATTCCTTTCTGACTTTTTTCCATCCCGAATCCCCTCAGCTTGTTCCGTCCCAGCTCGTCCCTATAGTGTAAAAAGCTGAGCAAAAAAAGGCTTTAACATTTTTGCAATTTAGTGCTATATCTACTCTTTTTTCCTTCTGTTTACGCACTTAAAATTAATTTAAATCAAAAAAATCATCATAACCTATTTAAAAAAAAATTCCGAATGACCAAAATTAAAACTTTTAAATCCAAAATCAAAAAAATCGAAATCAAAAGTTTTCAAAACCTAAATCAAAAATTTTCAAAACATAAATCAAAAGTTTTCAAATCCAATATCAAAAATTTTCGAAACCAAACTCAAAAAATTCAAATCCAAATCAAAAAATTTAAATCCAAAACAAAAGTTTTCAATTCCAAAACTAAAATTTTCAAATCCAATATCAAAAAATTTTAAATCCAAATCAAAAAATTTCGAATCCAAAACTAAAATTTTTATAAACCAAACTCAAAAAAATGGTTTTAATTTTTTTTATTACCATTTTTTTCAAAAACTTTTTATACTTTAAAAATTGTTCTCAAAAAATTTATTCCTTTCTTACCCTCTACCAATCCCGAAATCCCCCAGCTTGTTCCGTCCCAACTCACCCCTATAGTGTAAAACGCTGAGCAAAAAAAGGCTTTCACACTTTTTGCAAATTTCAGGCTTCTAACTCATGAAAAAAATAGAAACAAACTTTATCAAAACTTTTTACTATCGGAAATAAACTTTTCAAAATCTATTCACTATCAAAATTTATAACTTACTTAAAAAATCATACGCTTCAACACTCAAATTAAAAAAAAATTACAATGCTTAACTTAATGGAAAAATTAAAAAAATTAACTTAAACTGTCCATTCCAAAATAAAAATCTAACTTGTAACTTGAAAATTTAACTTAGAACGTAAGTCTGAAAAAAAATCCCATAACACTTAAATTAAATTAACTAAAAAATTTCCTAAATTAAAAAAAATTGCTTTAACTTACCGCTTTTTTTAAACACTCAGATAATACTTAGTTAATTATTTCAAATATAAACTACTAAAAAAAATTAAAAAATAATAATAACTTAAACCGTACATTCCAAAAAAAAATTCTTTACTCAAATTCGCAAATTTTACTTAGAACCTTAGTCTGAAAAAAATCCTCATATCGCTTTGAATAAAGATACTTTCAAAAATTTTTAAGTTAAAAAAAATAGCTTTAATTAGCCGCTTTTCTTCTAACTTAAAATTAAGACTCAATTTGTACAAACAGAACTCCTAAAAAAAATTAAAACTTTAACTTAACTTTGCTGAAGAACATAGACTTTTTTTTATTGAAATATAGACATAACTTAAATTAAACTCAATATATAACTATTAAATCTTAGAAAACCATTAACTCAAAATAAACAAAGACTTAAACATATTTTTTAAGTTACTAAATACTTTAATACTTTAATACTTTAATACTTTTATACCTTAATACTTTAATACCTTTAATACCTTTAATACCTTTAATAACTTAATACTTTAATACCTTAGTACTTAATACTTTAATAATTTAATAATTTTATACTTAAGTACTTTAATACTTTAATAGTAAAACTTAAAATGTTTATTTCATAAATCTCAATTCGCAACCTTCCACTTTCTTATTGTTGAGTCCGCAGAACCAGATACCAACCACTTGTTGTCCTTACTCAGAGCTAATGCGTAAATTCCTTCCGTGTGTCCTTATAATGTCTATATACAATCACCAGTATTAAAATTTCAAATCTTGATCGTTTTGTCGTAAGATCCCGAAAATATAAAGTTCATGTCGTTACTTAAACAAATACCATTAACAGAACTCGAATGGCCTTTAATAGTTCGAATTGACTAACCAGTTGAGAAATCCCATACACGAATCGTTCCTTCGTCACTTCCAGATACGATCCATTTCGTGTCATTGCTTAATGCGATCGCTCCAACTCATTCCTCGTGTCCTTTCAAGGTCCTCGTACAACTACCCGTATTGAAATCTCATACACGAATCGTTCCATCGCCACTACCAGATACGATCCATTTCGTGTCATTGCTTAGTGCGATCGCTCCAACTCCTGACTCGTTTCCATTCAAGGTCCTCGTACAACTACCCGTCGAGAAATCCCATACACGAATCGTTAGATCGCCACTACCAGATACGATCCATTTCGTGTCATTGCTTAGTGCGATCGCTCCAACTCTTGACTCGTGTCCATTCAAGGTCCTCGTACAACTACCCGTCGAGAAATCCCATACACGAATCGTTAGATCGTCGCCTCCAGATACGATCCATTTCGTGTCATTGCTTAATGCGATCGCTCTAACTCATGACTCGTTTCCTTTCAAGGTCCTCGTACAACTACCCGTATTGAAATCTCATACACGAATCGTTCCATCGTCACTACCAGATACGATCCATTTCGTGTCATTGCTTAGTGCGATCGCTCTAACTCATGACTCGTGTCCATTCAAGGTCCTCGTACAACTACCCGTATTGAAATCTCATACACGAATCGTTCGATCGCCACTACCAGATACGATCCATTTCGTGTCATTGCTTAGTGCGATCGCTCCAACTCATTCCTCGTGTCCTTTCAAGGTCCTCGTACAACTACCCGTATTGAAATCTCATACACGAATCGTTCCATCGCCACTACCAGATACGATCCATTTCGTGTCATTGCTTAGTGCGATCGCTCCAACTCATTCCTCGTGTCCATTCAAGGCTTAATCTAAATTGTTAAAAATAATTACCTTGTTTTTGGTCGTAAGCAATTTAGTATGGCATTATGCGTTCAGTATTTTAAATTGCTTATTTTTTTAACTCTTCTTTCAGATTAAGTTTTTAAGTATTTTATGATTATTTTCCCAGCGCTCCTTTTAATTCACTTGACTGATTTACGGATGCTTTTATTTTGGCTATCAATTATCCTTTTATTGCTTATAAATTTTGCCTTTCAGAAGGATTTTCTAGTCAACAGCCTTAGATGATTTAACGATACTCTTATGGACATTCCTCTGGTATTTCTTCTCGTCCACCTTATAGTATGCCTTTTTCTATAAAGTGATCCTCTGCGTATTGAAATGGCATTTCACGAGATGAAATTTCCCAGAATACTACTCCTAACGCGAATATGTCTGATTATTTACTATATTTAGGCTTCATACTCATCAATTCAGGAGCCATCCAACGAAGATTTCCAACTTTTTATTAGGTAGTTAGAGATTTAGATTCAGATCTCACTCGAGATAGTCCGAAATCAGTTATTTTTGCTTTCATTTAAGGATCTATTAGTATATTGTTACTCTTTAGATCCCTATGAATAATGTTTTTCTCATGAATATACTCTAAACCTAAAACAATATCCAAACTTTATTTGTATCGTAAATCCCATGTCAACTCTTACTCACTGTGTAGCAGATCGAACAAATTTAATGGCAAATATTCCATTACCAAACATAAAGGAACTTTACAATATCCATATAAGGATACTATATTAGGATGGTGCATTCTCTAAGAAATTGCAATTTCCTAGTCCAAATCTTTTTTTGCATTCTGAGATATACTTTAGTTGTATAACTCTTTTATCGCAACATCAATGAAACCCTACATTTAACCCTTGTAAACTACTCCAAATCCTCCCTAAGCTATTTCTTACAGCTTTTCAATGTTTGAAGCTTGAATGATGTAATCTTTCTCGCTTGGTGAAACCATTTATTATTATTTAAAACTAAAACTGAGTTTAAAAAGCCAACAATTAAAAATATCAGTAAACAACAAAAACGTTATAACTTGTAAAACTTAAAATAAACGTTACAGTAACACCTTATTCAATTTAAAATAACTTAAAACAAATTAAAATTAAACAATAATATAATATAATAAACTCTAGAAAATATAGAACAATAACAGACTCATAAAAACTTTTTTTTATTTTAGATAATATATAAAGAAACAAACTCATAAAAATGAAAAAAATTATTTGGTAAAACTGATTCAATTGTTCTAAAAAAATTCAAAATTAATAATAGACGTAAAGATCCTGAATTAAACAAAAAAAATACAATTTAATTGGAATAATTTACAAAGCAAATAAATTAAATTTAGCATTTTTTTTTCAAATTAAAAGAATAAACATGATTATAAACTTTTGCATTTAACCAAAAAAATGCAATAATAAATGAAATAATGATAAATAATTTTGAATTATTTGAAATAACCTGGTATTATATACATATCATAATAAAATTTAAATTCCATCTATAAAATTTATCAAGAGAAATATTAAAAAAATTAGAAATATTACAAAATCTCTTTTACATATATAATTCTAAAAGATTATATATTAGGTTTATTAATTAGATAACTTTTGAATAAATTTTAAGATTATAAATTAACTAATTAAAAATATAAATGAAAAACATATTAAAAAATTAATTAAATACATTTTGACTAAAAAAAATTGTAAAAAATAATAACAAATATATATCCTTGAATTTAATTAATAAATCTCTGGACTTAATAAAATATTAAAAATGCTAAACACTTATGTATTACAATGACAATATAGTTTCGAAAAAAAATAAGGGCTTTAACATGCACTTACAAAAATTCGAGCATCATTTTTATAAATATTAACTTGCCTCTAATTAAAAATTATATAAAAAAATAAAAGATTTCTATATGGGACATATAAAGAATAGATATATAAAGTTTAAAGTTCGACTATTACTAAGATATAAAACCTCTTTGTCTTTAATAATTAACCTAATACACATCAAATAATAAATAAACTTTTGTATTTCTTTCAAAAATGATTAAGACTTTTTTTAATAGATTATGAATATTTATTAAAATAACCATAAATAATCTATAATAAGTAATTGTTTAGAATTCTTCATACACATTCAAATTTAATTATACCAAAAACTAAATTTTAAATCTAATTAATTAAAATTCTAAAATAATTTAATTACAAATTTAAAGAAGTTCATTAAAAAATAGAAATCAAGAGAAATTAAGCTTAAAAAAATATTTCATATAATTTTAAAAACATGAAAATGTTCCTTTGATAGACATAAAGTAAAGAAATATAAAAATAAATAAAATCACTTTTTACTAAAATTTTTAAATATTAAGATCATAATAAGGATACTAAATTATAAAATTAAAAGCTAAAATATCTAAAAATATTACAATTCTCTATATTAAAGTTTTCTAACAAGCTTTTCTAAAATTTTTTTTTTAAATAAAAATTTATATAATTTTTACAGTGAAAAAATACAAAATTTCAATAGTTAAGGAATTATATCTTTTAATGGTATGAAAAAATAAAGTTGATTATTTTTAAGAATTAGAATGTATATAGTCAATTTCATAATTAATTTAAAAATAATTACTAAAATAAAATTTTATTTTATTTATTTTTAGTAAAGAAATTAAAGAATAAATAAAGTTAACTTCTAATTTTAATGATGCTGACTTAATAACTTAATATATATAATTTTAAAGAGACCACCAAAATAAAAGTAGAACTAGCTTATTAAATAATAAAATTAAAAAAATAAAATGATTTGAAAATAAATTTCTATACCAAGTTTGCGTAAGTTAATTAAAAGAATTTGATTCTTTTATGATTTCAACATTGTAGATTCAACTAAAAGGATTTTTTTCCTTTAGATTGTAAGTTTTTAAATTATATCAAAACTATTAGCAATAAATTCCAAATAATTATTTTAAGTTACATTTGCAAAATAGGAAGATCTTTTTGAGTTCATTTATTTTGGTCGTTCAAATTTTGAGTAATAATTTAAATTTTTAAGAATTATAAAATTATATAAAATACTTACTAACTTCTCGTCATTTAATAAGACAAAATATAAATCTTTTATAAAAGTCTGTATTAACGTTGTATAAGCCAAACTCTATAGACTTATTTAAATATAAAGTGAATCAATTTACTAATAAAGATAATCTAAAAGACATAATTATGAGATCATTTTCAATTTTAAGAAAAATGTAAAGATTTGAAAAGAAAGAAAAGAAAGAAAAGCTAAATAATTAATATAGGATACTTACTTTAAAGTTTTAAGATACTGCAAGAAGCATATAAAAATTAATTTAACGAGGCTGAACTATTTAGAGGAATAAGATAAATATAATTACAAAAGGAGCAACTTAAGATGAAACCTTGCTTTCTTTTTGCTTTACTATAATTACTATTTGTCATATCAACCATTGACCGATTAAGTTTCAAAGCTGAACTCAAAGGTTAAGTCTACATGCTCAAAGAAGTTAAATAAAAAGTGAATATAAGATGTTTGCATTATTTTGAACTTTTAAAGGAAAAATTATAAACTAGATTAATAATTATATGGCAAACACGCAAGAATGTATATAATAAATCTAAATTGACTTTGATAATTTATAAAAAAAATAGAAGTACATGAATAGCAAGAAAAAGTATTAATTTTGTCTGAATGATATTAAGTAGAAGTTAAATAAAGAAAAAGACAACTAAAATAAGCAAGTATTTCATAATTATTTTAAACTAAAGGTTAATTTAATCTTATTACTATTTATGCAAATTATTAAAATCCATTATTTATGCTTTAATATAGCTTTCACTTTATAAATAAAAAATATCTTAAATTTGAGGAAAATTATAAAAAAGACATAGAAACAAAGAAAGATAATTTTGCTTACTATTTGCAAAATTCTTTATTTTTAAAACTTCTTAAGTCTATGATGTAATCATAAGAACCTTTATCCAAAGTATTAAGAACTACCAAAAGATTTATCTAGAAACTCTCACATTAATGCTTTGAAATTGCTTTATTCGGGTATTATCTTAAAATAAAGGATTTCCTTATAATATAATTGTCACAGGAAGAAGCAGATTTTCACTAGTTACCTATTACTAAAAATATAGCAAAAGTAGTAGTTGTAAGGTAAAATGGCTTTTAACCAACGTAGAAAGAAGATAATTTATTAATTTTGAGTTAAATTTAACTTTAGAAGAGATTCTCCTAAGTTAATTCAACATAATATGCTTTTTGAATAAGTAAAACTTTCTTAAAAGCGTAAAATTTTGAAATGGTAAGTAGACCTCTAGATAAATAAAACTTAGAAACTTTAAGGAAATAATAGAGTTAACTAATAAATTACAGATAAAAGAATAAGTTACTTAAATTATTAATCAGCTAAGATAGTGTGTAATAATAATTTACTAGACTTTTGAAAGTTTCAATTCCATAAAATCAGAATAAGATTAAGATAAAAATAAAAATAAAGGGATGAAGGTGTTTAGTAAGACAGAGTATAGTAACTTCAGTAAGAGTGCTAAGAACCAATTTATAGCTTAAAGATTGACTCAACATTTTTATTGCGTAAGTAACCCTCTCATTATTCTAAAGCTTACTGTTCTTCCGAGTATTTTAAAAAAATTTTGAGATAAACAATTTAGATTAAGTAATATTAAGGAAATAAAGGTTTTACTTAGTATTTAGAAGAAATTAATTACTCCAATCTTTTATTGAAAGAAAAAAAGAAAAATAGTTAAAGCAGAACAAAAAAATACTTGGTAGATTCCAAGACTAAATAATGAATAAGCTGATAAAATAGACACTTTGAAATACCTAAGATAACTAAGCTAAAGAGAATTAAAATTAAACAAAAAGATTAAGCACCATAAAGTTGACTAAAGAAAGAAACTTCTTATTAATTAGTACTAATAGGTAAGTATTTAAAGGGAAATTTGAGAATATTCCAAACAAGAATTTCAAAGCATTTACTTATGGAAATTTATTAAACCCAATTAGTTGTTTATTTTTCAAAATCTAAGTGAGGAAAAATTTTAGATGCTTAAAGCTTAAAAGAAGATAAAAATTCTATTAAAAGACATCAACGTGTTGGTAGGTGTAAAGAAGTAAATTTCTAATTAAGAGAAAATCTTACTTTTGGTATTGTGTCTTTACTAATTATTCTTAACTTATAATTAATAATCTACCTTTTTAAGCAAATAAAAAGACAGCTATCCTAGAAAAAGATTAAAAAAATAAGAAGAAAGTCATTAGAGGTATATAATTTCCTGGCTATAGGAGGATTACTTATGAAGCTTAAAGAGAATAGTCTTTTTTAAGGATTCTTTTAGATAATTGAGTAGATTCTACCAAAAGTAAATCAAGCCTTCAATGATTAATCTTATTAGAAGAATATTTAAAGTAGAAAGCAAGTTAGCAGAGTATAAAAATACGTAGTAAAGTGTTTCTTTCCAAAAAGATGTAAGAATAAATACTAAACTCAATAAGAATGTAAGTGGGTTTACTTAAAATGAATAGTTCAGCATTAATAATGGAAGCAAAATAAGATTGTTAAGGTATTCGAAGCTAGCAAGATAAGAATATACTAAACTTAATCGAAATTCCTAGAATTTCAGTATTAACCTAGAAAGAATAAATAGTTGAGTCGAAGAATCTATAGATCAGCAAATTCATTAATAGAAATAAGTTTTATTAACTAAATAGCAGAACAAAAAAGCAACTAAAAAGCAAATTTAAATTTTTGACTTGAGCTTTGAGATTAAGAAGTTGGCAATAGTGTATGTTGTAATATTTATATTCGGACTTCTACTTGCGGAATGATGCTTCGAATAAAATACTTCATATTATTTAGATCTGTTTATAAATAGAGAAATTCCTTAGAACAGCATAAAGCTTATTAAAAGTATTTGCTTTTGTCAATAATTTTGCAAATATTTAGCAAACTATTTACCAAATACAAAAAACGAATTCCTTAGCAATAATATTTTTAATACTATTGTTACGGAAACTTCTTCTCTTTATTTTCTTTAGTCAATTTTAGAACAATAAGCATTAGAGGAAAATTAAAACCTTAATAGTTGCTTAACCATATTATAGCAGTTAACACTTTTAAAATTGAATGAGTCATAAAGAAGAGGTTTTGAGAGATAAATATTGTTTCAAAATACCATAGCCATGTAGTATAAGGCTAGCTTAAGATTCCACATCAATAAACAAAATAGAATTTAAGAAAATTTTGTTAATTCATTAGTCCAAATTTAAATATATTAATCATGATAAAATTCTTAATCTTTAGATATCCCAATCAAGTAATCTTTAGTCCATTTTTACTTCTCTTTCTTTAGCTTTAATTTCCTCTTCAGTTTTTAATCTTAATTATTTGTTATAGCTATTTATTGGCGATTAAACCTCCCTTTTTTCTTTAAATTTCACTCTTTAATTTTAATTGTAAATTCAAATTTTTATTATTAAATTATAAAAGCTTGAAGAACCAAAAAACATATTTAAATTAAGCTTTTAAGTAAATTTTTAAAATCTATAAGAATATAGTAATAAAGGAAATTCTCTGAGGTATCAAAAAAATATTAAGAGCTTTAATTTGCAAATATAAGGTAATTTACTTAAGTTCTATTAGCACTGAAGGTTCAATCCAAAAGGAATAAATATAAGACAAAATATACAATCATTCAATCAAGTCTTTGGAAAAAATATTAAGGCTAAACTTGTAAAGGAGAAATCTTAAAACTTTCTAAGATACAGAAAAGCAATAGAATGCTTTAGTAAACCGATTGAGCTTAAACTCTATTCTCATAACTTTTATTTTAAAAAAGTACAATCAACATAGTCTTAGAACATTCTTAAAATCTACTTAGATCTACGAAAAGCAATTAATTGAATTTTAGCTTAGACTTAATTTGCATAGGGAAATTTATAAACACAACTTTAAAACATCTACTATTAAAATTAAAAAGCTTAATTGTTTAGTTAATGAGACATAATATAGTACTTAAAGCCTAAGCAATAAATATTGCAAGAGGGTTAAATATAAAAGTTTTTTAATTTAATTATAACTAATTCTCTCTTCTCTAAAACAATGAGCAATTCAAATTTGAAACATTAAGTTTAACTTACTGACATCAAAGACAGAATAGAAAAAATAACTTTCTTAAATGATCTATAAAAATACAGAAGAATCTATATTTCTTACTGACTGTAGAACTTAAAATCAAAAGATGAAAAGCCTAAACAAATAAAAAGAATTATCTTTATTTTGAGACAGAAATTAGAAACAATTATTATTTTACCAAAATAGAAAAAACTAAACCTAATTAAAAGACTACTTGTTGATTCAATTATATATAGGAGCCTTCTTTATTAATACAAATATAATTATTTGTTTAGATTGATAGATAAAATCATATAAAAATATCTTAATTAAACTGAGGAACTTTAAGTTTAATATTAATCTATCTCTAATGATTATTATCTATACTGCTAAATTTTTATTTATTTGTATTTTTATCTTTATTTATTAAGTTTTTTCCAAATTTATCTAAAACACTTTAACTAAAATGATTGCTAATATAAAACAAATAAGAGAGTAAATGTTTAAAGTATTTGTTTAAATAATTTAGTATAAAGTGAAATGAAGAATTAATACTAAATAAATATAATGTCTTATATTAATTAGACTTTACTCTATTATTACATAGTTACCTAATATTTGTTTTTTTGTTAAATATGCTTCTAATATATAAGTTTTGTTTAAGTTTCCATAAATCCTTATAATTTTCTTTATACCAACATCATAAATTATATAATACTATCTTTCCCTTCTACTAAAGACTTTAGAAGGATATATTTTAGTTGTTATAATGACTATTAAAATAGCATACTTTTATAAATAAAGAAGTTTAAGATTATATGTTACGAATCTAAATAGTCATAATAATAGGAGATTTTATGCCTTATTGATTTTCTCTTTTTAGATATATTAACTTCTTAGTAAAGGTTTCATATCTCTGTCTTCTACCTTCTTTCATTTGCATTTAAAGTTTTGAAGACAATTTCCTTTTATTTTAAGATTAAAGCTCTCCTTTATAAATATTCTTTCTTGAATTAAACAACATTATTAATTCAACAAAAGGAATTGCTATTAAGTATTAATGAAAATAATAGCAATATGACCTACTATAATCTAAACTATAATAAACGAATATTTATTTGAAATTACTAGTTAAAGATAATTAGACTAATTAAGATTATTAAAGCTACTAAATAAAATTTGTGATTATTATAATAGGATTAACTAAAAGAACATTTTAATTGTATAATCATTCTTTAAATTTAGTTTAAATCTCTTATTTTAACTTTTAATTACTAAATAAAACTGGATACTCTTTACATATGAACAATCTATTTACATTTTATTTACTTGAAGAATTGCAAATTTACCCACTATTATCAATTTTCATTATACCTTTTAATTCTATTGGTAAATATTATAAAAGAATTTCTCACTGAAACCAGTTTCTTTAAGATCTTCTTTTTTTCAGGATAAAAATAAGTTTTTGGTGTTTTTTAGATTTATTAAAAAGTCTACTTGGATTTTGTAATGTTTTTGCTCATAAGTTCTACATTTCTTTCCTATAGATACAAATTAAAAATTAGTTTAGATAACATTAGATTAATTATCTAATTTAGCTTTATTTATATCTGCGCTTTATTATAATTTTGCCCATATTTTTCTTGCTTCATTCATAAATCACTTTTCCGTTATTTTTATCCAGTTAAAAGAAAACTTACTTTTAGGTTTTGCAATTAGTTTTTTGTTTTTCTTTAATTGTCTATAGCATTTTAAAATTTTATTGAGCGAATCCAAAAGGACTTCCATAAATTTTTGCTTTCCTCGAATAAAAATACGAACTGGTAGAAGAACTATCTTTATTTTATCCCTAACTACTTAGTCTCACTTTTTTCTGAGTATTTTATGTATGATATTCTGTCAAAGTTTATACGCCTTCCTCTCAATCGATTTTATAACTCTTTTAGTTTCAATCATTTCTCGAATTTTTTTGTAAAGCCTAGAAGTAAAATTTTTTATTTAGGGTTAAGCTAAGATTTTTTGTTTAGTTTTTAACATTCTCGCTCTGATTTATTATCTCTTTAATAATTTAAGCTTAAACATTAGTTCTTGGTCGAGAGAACTTTAGCCCATTTCTTAGTCAACTTTTGAAGAGCTAAGAGTAAATAAGAGATTAAAGCTGTTCTCTCAGTTTACTATTTTTTCAATTGTATCTTTTATTTTTAAATTTAAAGTGAAATAAGTAAGCTTCACTAATTACAATTGGAGCATATATTTGACTAGTAATTACTATAGCCTTATTTAAACATTACTAATAAATTAAAACTTTTTAAATTAAATAGCCTTCTACAGTTTATTATTATGCTTTAGTTCTAATTTTTTATTAGATCTCTTTTATTAATCTTTAGCCTCATTATTTATGTTTCTTAATTACATTTAACTATTACATTATTAAAGTGAGAAACTTATTCTTTGCTTCTTAATTTAAATATTATATTGTTATTAGTTACTAAAAGAGAGATATATAAACATATGTATAATCTTCTGGGTTAATTAAAATGTTATAAAATAGAGCTTCCTATAATAGTTAAAGGGAAATATTTACTACCTTAACTAAATAGATAGCCAACACTGTTTCTTCTTTTATCTCTTTCCTAACTTCTAATTTTACTATCTCTATCTATAATTTGATTTAGGCTCGATAGATCTGAGTTTTGACTTTGAAAGTTTTTGTTCTTTAAATTTTTATTTCCAGTTACATCACAAACTATTTGATGCCTTCAGATATTTCCTATCAAACTAACTTGCAACTTTATTATATTTTTCCTCTAATTATTTGTGGATGCTAAACAATTTCAACATCAAAGGAATTAACTTGAGGCTTGCTATTAATAAACTCCTGAGTCTTATAAGTGCAAAGGTAAAAAATTTCAAACACTTCTTTAGTTTCTTTCCAAATAATCATTTATACTTTCTCTCTTAACACTTAGCCACTAGATTCTTTTTCTAGCAGCGAGATACTTTAGCTTGTAGTTATAAAGAATAATGGATTTAACTAAATAGCATTAATTCTCTTAAGATAATGATAGCTTAAATATCTCTTTTAATAGTTCTAATTAATCTAAAAAATAAATTAGTTTAGTTACTTTATATTTATAAACTTTAAGCTCTTATATTGCTATTCATGCTTTACTAAATCAAAGTCAGATATTAAATAAAGAAGATAATAAGACAGCGAAAAACTTAAAAGAAGGATGGGTATTTTTAATTAAGAGTAAAGGTTTACTCAAGAAGAGTATTTTAGGAGATAAAATACTCTAGAAAGAAATAAAGAAATAATAAAAGAATAAATAAGATTGTTAGTTTTATGCTAAGCAATAAATAGCTAAGCTTCGGAAATCATATTTTGAATGAAGATATTTTATGGAATTTTAACTTTATGCTCAGATACTAAATTTAAGCGTCTTGTAATTGATAAAAGCTATATTAAAATTCGAGATTCGAATTGATTAGAGAAATTTTAGTTTTAATTAATTAATAAAAGAAAGAAACTGGATTATAAGAATAAGAAAACGAGAAATGCAATCCTTAAGAACTAATCGAAGTCTTTTATCAAAATGTAAAGCACTTTTATTTGTTGGTAGTTTAAGACCAATAAGATTGATGGGTGAAATTATTGATTCATCTTAAGAACATAATAAAAGTATTTTTTATACTGAATACATATCCAAAGTTAACTAATATGAATAAACATTTTTAGGAAACTATTTTAAGATAGAGGAAACCCTTAATTAAGATTTAACAATAAGCTGTAATTGATTTATTAAATAGCTGACGAATTTAAGCACTTCATTAAATCGATTTTATTCGTAGAGATAAAATCGTTAAATGTTTTATTAGATGAAAATGAATAATCTGAAATAGCATATCTTAATCAGTTAGAGGCATAATTATTATTACATTAGAATTGAAAGGTTCATTTTAAAAAGGGTTCATAAACTATTTTATAATAAAAAAGTGATATTAGATATTAAGCAAGCGTAACTATAGTAGTATTAAATGAAAGATTATTCTATGTAGATTTTTAAACACATGCATAAATAATTAAATTTACTTATATAGAAAAAAAAGGGTTTTCAAGTGAAAAAAAAACCATAGATAGTTGTCTAGCAAAAAATATTTCTACAATGAAAAAATTTAAATACTAGATATTGCTGTTTTTAAGTATTAAATAGAGTTGATGAAACAAAATAAGGTTCTACAGGAAAATAAATTGAATATTAAGGTTCAAAAAAAAAATATAAGAGCAAGAAAGAAAAATAAGTAAAAATTTTATGAATTAATACCTCATATATAGAGCTCTTAAAATTCTTAATATTAGGAATTTAGAGGAAACTATTAATAGTAAAATACTTTTTCTAAAGATACTTTGAACTATATAGAAAGTAAGTAACCAAGCAAGACTCTAATTATACTTTTAATTGAGTTAAAAATTATAAAAAATATTATATAATTAAAAAAATAGAATATCAAAAACCTCCACATGAATAAGTATTCTATAATATAATTTAAAGCATTTAACATCAAGTTTTTTCATTCAAATAATAAATTCTTTATCAATAAATTAGTTTCTTAGTAATATTGATAATTAGGGGATAAATCATTTTGCTTATAAAAAATTAAAATTGAACCTTCTAAAATAAACTTTAGGAATGAGAATTTCTCACTAATTACTTAATAAAATAAATAAAACTTTTAATTAATTTACAAAATATTAATTAATTAATTTTGACTTAAAGAGTTTTGGACTGCAACTTCTTGGAGTTTAACGACCCCATCACTCCCTTCATGGGATAACGGGGATATCCTGTTGCTTTCGAAAAGTAGCTGCCAGGGAGCTCCATCGCTAAGGACAGCCAGGCTTCAAGTCCCTACCAGGAGTGGATAATCAAAAGGAAGGCGTTCCCTTGCAAAGGTTGACTTTGACCAGGGACTTTCTCAGCGACAGGAAAGGAACTTGTTCCTAGCCATAAAACCAGAAAGTATGATTCAGAAGGTCAATCTCAGCTCCCACCATCTTTTTAATTATTACAAAATATTAATTAATAACTAGAAAGCTAGTAATTAAATTGCAATTATATATATTTTTAATTTAAATAGGGTTGTCTTTACCTTTTAAGGCCGCGAGAAGAATTCCCTAGAGAAAAATTGACTGAAAAGCAACTTTTTCTAAATGTTAGACCTGATTAATTTCTTCATCATGGGTTGGAAATCTACCTGTAATCGCCTGTTGGCGGCCTGTGTTTTGGAGATTTTGAACCGCAACCTTGCCCACAAATAGAAGAGACAATGCTATGAGAATATTGGAGATTAATGAGACTTATAAACTGACTTTTTTAAAGAGATGCGCCCTAATGTAAGGTTACGCACTCTATAATGGCATTGTTTTTTACGAGTTCCAATCCTTAAGTATAGAAATATAAATTAAAGTTTATTTAATGAGAAGCCCTCATCAAGTACATAAATCATACTTCAAGCTCCTAAAATACAGGAAAGGATTTAAAATTTTATATCATAATTTTAAGATGCCTAGGAAATTGATACTCATAGATTGAATATTCAAATTTAAATTAGATAAAGAAATGTAATCAAAGGCCAAAAATCAGAAGTCAAATATTTTAAAAATAATAGCCTTGAGGAAAAACTTTCTTTGCAAGGAAATAAAAAGATATCTAATCTTAGTTCAGATTAATAGAATATCCTTATAAAAATAATTTAAATATTATATAATTAAAAAAATTATAAAAGAAAATATCTTATATGATATATATATATTAAAAAAAACTAAAGAAAGATCAAAGCCTGAAGAACAAAAAAAAATCGTCTTCTGAGTATTTTAGTAAAAAAAGTTTGTTGCTATATATTCAATAAAATAAAGTAAAATTTTTTTGAGTAAAAAAAATAAGAAAAAGCCGAATTTTTTTCTAAAATCATAAAAGTCTCAAAATTTTTAAGCATAAATTTTAAATTTGTATTTCCAATAGTTGAGAAAATTTACAACGAATTAGAAATAGATTTTTATCTTTGTAGTAAAGTGACATCTAAGATTAATTTAAAATATAAAAAGAAAAAAAGTAACGAAAAACAATAAAGATATCTTAAAAATATTTAAGGAATAAAAGCAATGAAAGGATGAACAACGAAAAACAAAGCTGATCCATAAAAAATAAAAAATAAAAAAAATTTTGAAAAAATTAAGTCGAAAAATATTTAAAATTTGGTCATATAACATTGACAAAAAACAAAGTCAATAAAATGAAATTGATAGCTCTAAAAATAATAAAACTAAAAAAATTAGAAAAATATCTTAAAATTAAAAAAAAATCGTTTTTTGATAAAGACTCTGAAAATTTTGAATTCAGTTACACATGTTCGACTTCCAGCTTTACAAGTTTATAAAATTTATCATAATACTTTACAAATCTATATATTTTTGATTTATCTTAAGTAAAATTTAAATCTTATTTGCTAAGGTCTCACACGATGCTTTTTTCTTTTTACAAAAGCACTTTCCGTCATTTGAGGGTATGAAAGTCCTTTTTTTGAAAAATCGCTTTATAAATTTTTCTTGATTATTTATTTGCGAAGATTTTCATAAGAGATTTGTACTGCAGCAGATGTAAAATTTCTCTTCAACTTCATTGGATCTTGCTACTTTAATTTATAAAATTAAAGAATCATATTGCAAAAAATAAAGATTTTTCTCTTATATTCTTTGTTAAATTCTCTCTAGTCTCTAGTTTAGCTGAATCATGGTCTTTACATTTGGCTATTGCATTATTAAGTAGTAGTTTAAAAGCTCTAAAAAATATTCGAGAAGCCTGCCTTAGCTAAGTGATGAATATGTGCAGTAAAACGTCTTCAAAATGAGAAAGTGTCCATTCAAGGTCCTCGTACAACTACCCGTCGAGAAATCCCATACACGAATCGTTAGATCGTCGCCTCCAGATACGATCCATTTCGTGTCATTGCTTAATGCGATCGCTCCAACTCATGACTCGTGTCCATTCAAGGTCCTCGTACAACTACCCGTCGAGAAATCCCATACACGAATCGTTAGATCGCCACTACCAGATACGATCCATTTCGTGTCATTGCTTAATGCGATCGCTCCAACTCATGACTCGTGTCCATTCAAGGTCCTCGTACAACTACCCGTCGAGAAATCCCATACACGAATCGTTAGATCGCCTCTAGATACGATCCATTTCGTGTCATTGCTTAATGCGATCGCTCTAACTCATGACTCGTGTCCATTCAAGGTCCTCGTACAACTACCCGTCGAGAAATCCCATACACGAATCGTTAGATCGCCCTCCAGATACGATCCATTTCGTGTCATTGCTTAATGCGATCGCTCTAACTCATGACTCGTGTCCATTCAAGGTCCTCGTACAACTACCCGTCGAGAAATCCCATACACGAATCGTTAGATCGTCGCCTCCAGATACGATCCATTTCGTGTCATTGCTTAATGCGATCGCTCCAACTCATGACTCGTGTCCATTCAAGGTCCTCGTACAACTACCCGTCGAGAAATCCCATACACGAATCGTTAGATCGCCACTACCAGATACGATCCATTTCGTGTCATTGCTTAATGCGATCGCTCCAACTCATGACTCGTGTCCATTCAAGGTCCTCGTACAACTACCCGTCGAGAAATCCCATACACGAATCGTTAGATCGTCGCCTCCAGATACGATCCATTTCGTGTCATTGCTTAATGCGATCGCTCTAACTCATGACTCGTGTCCATTCAAGGTCCTCGTACAACTACCCGTCGAGAAATCCCATACACGAATCGTTAGATCGCCACTACCAGATACGATCCATTTCGTGTCATTGCTTAATGCGATCGCTCCAACTCATGACTCGTGTCCATTCAAGGTCCTCGTACAACTACCCGTCGAGAAATCCCATACACGAATCGTTCAGATCGCCACTCCAGATACGATCCATTTCGTGTCATTGCTTAATGCGATCGCTCTAACTCATGACTCGTGTCCATTCAAGGTCCTCGTACAACTACCCGTCGAGAAATCCCATACACGAATCGTTAGATCGCCACTACCAGATACGATCCATTTCGTGTCATTGCTTAATGCGATCGCTCTAACTCATGACTCGTGTCCATTCAAGGTCCTCGTACAACTACCCGTCGAGAAATCCCATACACGAATCGTTAGATCGTCGCCTCCAGATACGATCCATTTCGTGTCATTGCTTAATGCGATCGCTCTAACTCATGACTCGTGTCCATTCAAGGTCCTCGTACAACTACCCGTCGAGAAATCCCATACACGAATCGTTAGATCGTCCACTACCAGATACGATCCATTTCGTGTCATTGCTTAATGCGATCGCTCTAACTCATGACTCGTGTCCATTCAAGGTCCTCGTACAACTACCCGTCGAGAAATCCCATACACGAATCGTTAGATCGTCGCCTCCAGATACGATCCATTTCGTGTCATTGCTTAATGCGATCGCTCTAACTCATGACTCGTGTCCATTCAAGGTCCTCGTACAACTACCCGTCGAGAAATCCCATACACGAATCGTTAGATCGCCACTCCAGATACGATCCATTTCGTGTCATTGCTTAATGCGATCGCTCCAACTCATGACTCGTGTCCATTCAAGGTCCTCGTACAACTACCCGTCGAGAAATCCCATACACGAATCGTTAGATCGTCGCCTCCAGATACGATCCATTTCGTGTCATTGCTTAATGCGATCGCTCTAACTCATGACTCGTGTCCATTCAAGGTCCTCGTACAACTACCCGTCGAGAAATCCCATACACGAATCGTTCAATCGCCCTCCAGATACGATCCATTTCGTGTCATTGCTTAATGCGATCGCTCTAACTCATGACTCGTGTCCATTCAAGGTCCTCGTACAACTACCCGTCGAGAAATCCCATACACGAATCGTTAGATCGCCACTACCAGATACGATCCATTTCGTGTCATTGCTTAATGCGATCGCTCCAACTCATGACTCGTGTCCATTCAAGGTCCTCGTACAACTACCCGTCGAGAAATCCCATACACGAATCGTTAGATCGCCCTCCAGATACGATCCATTTCGTGTCATTGCTTAATGCGATCGCTCTAACTCATGACTCGTGTCCATTCAAGGTCCTCGTACAACTACCCGTCGAGAAATCCCATACACGAATCGTTAGATCGTCGCCTCCAGATACGATCCATTTCGTGTCATTGCTTAATGCGATCGCTCTAACTCATGACTCGTGTCCATTCAAGGTCCTCGTACAACTACCCGTCGAGAAATCCCATACACGAATCGTTAGATCGCCACTCCAGATACGATCCATTTCGTGTCATTGCTTAATGCGATCGCTCTAACTCATGACTCGTGTCCATTCAAGGTCCTCGTACAACTACCCGTCGAGAAATCCCATACACGAATCGTTAGATCGTCGCCTCCAGATACGATCCATTTCGTGTCATTGCTTAATGCGATCGCTCCAACTCATGACTCGTGTCCATTCAAGGTCCTCGTACAACTACCCGTCGAGAAATCCCATACACGAATCGTTAGATCGCCACTACCAGATACGATCCATTTCGTGTCATTGCTTAATGCGATCGCTCTAACTCATGACTCGTGTCCATTCAAGGTCCTCGTACAACTACCCGTCGAGAAATCCCATACACGAATCGTTAGATCGCCTCCAGATACGATCCATTTCGTGTCATTGCTTAATGCGATCGCTCTAACTCATGACTCGTGTCCATTCAAGGTCCTCGTACAACTACCCGTCGAGAAATCCCATACACGAATCGTTACACGAATCGTTAGATCGTCGCCTCTAGATACGATCCATTTCGTGTCATTGCTTAATGCGATCGCTCTAACTCATGACTCGTGTCCATTCAAGGTCCTCGTACAACTACCCGTCGAGAAATCCCATACACGAATCGTTAGATCGCCACTACCAGATACGATCCATTTCGTGTCATTGCTTAATGCGATCGCTCTAACTCATGACTCGTGTCCATTCAAGGTCCTCGTACAACTACCCGTCGAGAAATCCCATACACGAATCGTTAGATCGTCGCCTCCAGATACGATCCATTTCGTGTCATTGCTTAATGCGATCGCTCCAACTCATGACTCGTGTCCATTCAAGGTCCTCGTACAACTACCCGTCGAGAAATCCCATACACGAATCGTTAGATCGCCACTACCAGATACGATCCATTTCGTGTCATTGCTTAATGCGATCGCTCTAACTCATGACTCGTGTCCATTCAAGGTCCTCGTACAACTACCCGTCGAGAAATCCCATACACGAATCGTTAGATCGTCGCCTCCAGATACGATCCATTTCGTGTCATTGCTTAATGCGATCGCTCTAACTCATGACTCGTGTCCATTCAAGGTCCTCGTACAACTACCCGTCGAGAAATCCCATACACGAATCGTTAGATCGCCCTCCAGATACGATCCATTTCGTGTCATTGCTTAATGCGATCGCTCCAACTCATGACTCGTGTCCATTCAAGGTCCTCGTACAACTACCCGTCGAGAAATCCCATACACGAATCGTTAGATCGCCTCCAGATACGATCCATTTCGTGTCATTGCTTAATGCGATCGCTCTAACTCATGACTCGTGTCCATTCAAGGTCCTCGTACAACTACCCGTCGAGAAATCCCATACACGAATCGTTAGATCGTCCCTCCAGATACGATCCATTTCGTGTCATTGCTTAATGCGATCGCTCTAACTCATGACTCGTGTCCATTCAAGGTCCTCGTACAACTACCCGTCGAGAAATCCCATACACGAATCGTTAGATCGCCCTCCAGATACGATCCATTTCGTGTCATTGCTTAATGCGATCGCTCTAACTCATGACTCGTGTCCATTCAAGGTCCTCGTACAACTACCCGTCGAGAAATCCCATACACGAATCGTTAGATCGCCCTCCAGATACGATCCATTTCGTGTCATTGCTTAATGCGATCGCTCTAACTCATGACTCGTGTCCATTCAAGGTCCTCGTACAACTACCCGTCGAGAAATCCCATACACGAATCGTTAGATCGTCGCCTCCAGATACGATCCATTTCGTGTCATTGCTTAATGCGATCGCTCTAACTCATGACTCGTGTCCATTCAAGGTCCTCGTACAACTACCCGTCGAGAAATCCCATACACGAATCGTTAGATCGTCCCTCCAGATACGATCCATTTCGTGTCATTGCTTAATGCGATCGCTCTAACTCATGACTCGTGTCCATTCAAGGTCCTCGTACAACTACCCGTCGAGAAATCCCATACACGAATCGTTAGATCGTCGCCTCCAGATACGATCCATTTCGTGTCATTGCTTAATGCGATCGCTCCAACTCATGACTCGTGTCCATTCAAGGTCCTCGTACAACTACCCGTCGAGAAATCCCATACACGAATCGTTAGATCGCCACTACCAGATACGATCCATTTCGTGTCATTGCTTAATGCGATCGCTCCAACTCATGACTCGTGTCCATTCAAGGTCCTCGTACAACTACCCGTCGAGAAATCCCATACACGAATCGTTAGATCGTCGCCTCTAGATACGATCCATTTCGTGTCATTGCTTAATGCGATCGCTCTAACTCATGACTCGTGTCCATTCAAGGTCCTCGTACAACTACCCGTCGAGAAATCCCATACACGAATCGTTAATCGTCCACTCCAGATACGATCCATTTCGTGTCATTGCTTAATGCGATCGCTCTAACTCATGACTCGTGTCCATTCAAGGTCCTCGTACAACTACCCGTCGAGAAATCCCATACACGAATCGTTAGATCGCCACTCCAGATACGATCCATTTCGTGTCATTGCTTAATGCGATCGCTCCAACTCATGACTCGTGTCCATTCAAGGTCCTCGTACAACTACCCGTCGAGAAATCCCATACACGAATCGTTAGATCGCCACTCCAGATACGATCCATTTCGTGTCATTGCTTAATGCGATCGCTCTAACTCATGACTCGTGTCCATTCAAGGTCCTCGTACAACTACCCGTCGAGAAATCCCATACACGAATCGTTAGATCGTCGCCTCCAGATACGATCCATTTCGTGTCATTGCTTAATGCGATCGCTCTAACTCATGACTCGTGTCCATTCAAGGTCCTCGTACAACTACCCGTCGAGAAATCCCATACACGAATCGTCGTTAGATCTCCAGATCGATCCATTTCTCATTGCCAGATACGATCCATTTCGTGTCATTGCTTAATGCGATCGCTCTAACTCATGACTCGTGTCCATTCAAGGTCCTCGTACAACTACCCGTCGAGAAATCCCATACACGAATCGTTAGATCGTCGCCTCCAGATACGATCCATTTCGTGTCATTGCTTAATGCGATCGCTCCAACTCATGACTCGTGTCCATTCAAGGTCCTCGTACAACTACCCGTCGAGAAATCCCATACACGAATCGTTAGATCGCCACTACCAGATACGATCCATTTCGTGTCATTGCTTAATGCGATCGCTCTAACTCATGACTCGTGTCCATTCAAGGTCCTCGTACAACTACCCGTCGAGAAATCCCATACACGAATCGTTAGATCGTCGCCTCTAGATACGATCCATTTCGTGTCATTGCTTAATGCGATCGCTCTAACTCATGACTCGTGTCCATTCAAGGTCCTCGTACAACTACCCGTCGAGAAATCCCATACACGAATCGTTAGATCGTCCCTCCAGATACGATCCATTTCGTGTCATTGCTTAATGCGATCGCTCTAACTCATGACTCGTGTCCATTCAAGGTCCTCGTACAACTACCCGTCGAGAAATCCCATACACGAATCGTTAGATCGTCGCCTCCAGATACGATCCATTTCGTGTCATTGCTTAATGCGATCGCTCCAACTCATGACTCGTGTCCATTCAAGGTCCTCGTACAACTACCCGTCGAGAAATCCCATACACGAATCGTTAGATCGCCACTACCAGATACGATCCATTTCGTGTCATTGCTTAATGCGATCGCTCTAACTCATGACTCGTGTCCATTCAAGGTCCTCGTACAACTACCCGTCGAGAAATCCCATACACGAATCGTTAGATCGTCGCCTCCAGATACGATCCATTTCGTGTCATTGCTTAATGCGATCGCTCTAACTCATGACTCGTGTCCATTCAAGGTCCTCGTACAACTACCCGTCGAGAAATCCCATACACGAATCGTTAGATCGCCACTACCAGATACGATCCATTTCGTGTCATTGCTTAATGCGATCGCTCCAACTCATGACTCGTGTCCATTCAAGGTCCTCGTACAACTACCCGTCGAGAAATCCCATACACGAATCGTTCAGATCGCCTCCAGATACGATCCATTTCGTGTCATTGCTTAATGCGATCGCTCTAACTCATGACTCGTGTCCATTCAAGGTCCTCGTACAACTACCCGTCGAGAAATCCCATACACGAATCGTTAGATCGTCGCCTCCAGATACGATCCATTTCGTGTCATTGCTTAATGCGATCGCTCCAACTCATGACTCGTGTCCATTCAAGGTCCTCGTACAACTACCCGTCGAGAAATCCCATACACGAATCGTTAGATCGCCACTACCAGATACGATCCATTTCGTGTCATTGCTTAATGCGATCGCTCCAACTCATGACTCGTGTCCATTCAAGGTCCTCGTACAACTACCCGTCGAGAAATCCCATACACGAATCGTTAGATCGCCTCCAGATACGATCCATTTCGTGTCATTGCTTAATGCGATCGCTCTAACTCATGACTCGTGTCCATTCAAGGTCCTCGTACAACTACCCGTCGAGAAATCCCATACACGAATCGTTAGATCGCCCTCCAGATACGATCCATTTCGTGTCATTGCTTAATGCGATCGCTCTAACTCATGACTCGTGTCCATTCAAGGTCCTCGTACAACTACCCGTCGAGAAATCCCATACACGAATCGTTAGATCGCCACTACCAGATACGATCCATTTCGTGTCATTGCTTAATGCGATCGCTCCAACTCATGACTCGTGTCCATTCAAGGTCCTCGTACAACTACCCGTCGAGAAATCCCATACACGAATCGTTAGATCGCCTCCAGATACGATCCATTTCGTGTCATTGCTTAATGCGATCGCTCTAACTCATGACTCGTGTCCATTCAAGGTCCTCGTACAACTACCCGTCGAGAAATCCCATACACGAATCGTTAGATCGCCTCCAGATACGATCCATTTCGTGTCATTGCTTAATGCGATCGCTCTAACTCATGACTCGTGTCCATTCAAGGTCCTCGTACAACTAC